>BJCM01245303.1:0-11596 GCA_018326385.1 Flaveria bidentis
TTAGTTAAATAAAAGTTTTATATTATTTTTTATTGATTCGTTAATGTATTTTTAAGTTGTTTTAATAAATAAATAATAAATTAATGAGTTATAGATGTTTTTTTAATGTTATAATAATAATAATAATAATAATAATAGTAATAATAATAATAATAATAGTAATAATAATAAAAAAATAGTAATAATAATAATAATAATAATAATAATAATAATAATAATAATAATAATAATAATAGTAATAATAATAAAAAATCAAAACCCGGTTGTACCCGGTTCTGGACCCGACCTAACCGGGTAGGCCGGGTAGGATTTTATGGGACTCCAACCCAACCTGGAGGCCCGAACCCGGTTTGAAGCTGATTCCAGGTCCAACCCAAAACCCGGTTTGTTCAAGTCTAGAGTTAAGTAAAACACTTAAGAAGGTTGATTATTATTTTGTCACGCTAAAAAAATGAAAACATAAAACATATGCGGTTCTTATATACTTAAAGCCCAGCCCAAATTTATTTACCTCACTTCCCATTGAACTTTGAAGTCGTATTTTTACTTTTGGGCCTTGGGCAATGCTAGATACTTAGATAAGCCCATAATACATGGCCCACTATCTACATATATGGGAGTCCAGAAACCACACTTAAGTTTTGTTACAACTTACTTCTACACTACACCTTACACTAGTCAAGGTTTGAATGTTAAATTTCCACCATAATAATGCAACTTGAATCAAAGCCTTTATCCCTGTGCCATAACCATAGTGGTAACCACACTTAAGTGACTTAAGTAATTAATAGTTTAAAATTAACAAAAAAAAGGTAATGAAATATTAATAATAATAATATTATTAATATGAGATAGTAAGATGTACAGGATCTTTAGCACGAGCAACCATCAACCCCGGATGGCCGGATACCTAACCAAACTTCTAAACCGAATAAAACTTGTGCACAAGCATATATTATTTGATATTAATCATAAATTTCATTGTAAGTTTATGTTATATATAATATCAGGCTATAAAGGATCATTAGTTACACAATAACAAATTTTAAACAATCACTTTTAGGTAGTATTGAATGCACTTTAAACTTTTATGAGTAAGCACTA
Source organism: Flaveria bidentis (assembly GCA_018326385.1). Classification (NCBI taxonomy): domain Eukaryota; kingdom Viridiplantae; phylum Streptophyta; class Magnoliopsida; order Asterales; family Asteraceae; genus Flaveria; species Flaveria bidentis. The sequence goes on from BJCM01245303.1 coordinate 1,105, forward strand.
ATTTTACTAAACAAAATGTATCTCCTTTTATGATTACTTGAGGATTTGATTCTAGCCTGCTAGGCAGTAGGAGTATAGTTATGGGTTATGATGTAATTTGGTGTATCATAGGAGTAAGATAGATTTGTCGTTAAAAAACATGAAAACTGTAATAATGTACCAATGCTTCAAGAACATTATTGGAACTATTATAACCAATATTACTATTATTACATTTTAAAATGGTTTTGTCAAAAACTGTATGAAATCTAATGTTAATAAGAACATTAAACACATATAAACAATATAGTTTAGTAAAGAGAGCACAAAATAACATCTAGATTGAGGTTTTTCTTTTAATTTGTTGTCGACTAATTTACTTCTATAACATAATTATTTTAAGGATATAGATTACTCATCTTGATATAAAAAGTGATTATTTCGGTTCTTGTTTTCAATCCGCTTTAGTCATTGGTTTAGATGGGGTGGACCTTCGAGTAAGGGTAAGACACGAGTACTACTAGTTCTAGATCGAACAACCTTTCATAGAAAATACAAGTAATGATGCGTACCCAAACCAACAATCATACTACTACTTTGGTTTAAAGATAGCATCTATGAATCAACAATGCACATCTTGTGACAATATCAGACTTAAAGATATGATAGTGGAAGTTTAAAACAGTGACAAAAGTACAAGTATGTATAAACTTTGTGACTGTCAACGCCTAAATCAATTTTTTAACTAAAGCGAAAACTAAGGATGAAATTTAGTATGTTGTCCATCAATGCCACATATTCAAAAAAAATTGAGTTTATCATGTCATAGTCACATTCTCAACGCAATTTTAGATAAACTGTTTGATGTTTACTAAAACATTAAGACCGCATGAAACAAGTAAAAAAATGTTGTTTCGGAATTAAGCTTTCACAAGATGGTAAATTCACATCCCGTTATGGATCAAGAGCAAGAAACTCATCAAACTACTTATTAGCATGCTCAAACAAAACAAATGAATTAAGAAACTTCATGTAACACTTGTAAGGATGTTTATAAAATTCTTAAACATTAGAAGAATGACATATCTTGAAACAAATTAGAAAATGTCCTTTTGTATATTTAAAGAACAATATCATTTGGAAAGTAAAACAAATGATGATACTTACATGGTCCACTTTCTAGAAGAAAAGAGTCTGCCAAATATGATGACAAGAGGAAAAGACATGATGGCAAGGAAAATAACAACTTAAAAAAGAATAAAAGAAATGTGGTTTGTTACCATTTCAACAAGTCTAGACATTTTAAGAGGAAAAGCCATATACTAAAAGTAAAGGTGGGATATAGGAATGACAAGACTAAAGATAAAATTTCGTTATCATATATGAGTTTTTCGTTCGAAAAAGACAAATCTTGATTGATGGATTATCGGGCCATCCAACTTGTGTACAACAATAAAGTCACATACGACTTTACATACTTTAGATCACTCGATCATACAAGTGAAAGGAAAGAAAAGATTGTCTTTGCGTTCATGTTTTAGAACATTTTAGCCTTAAATGTTGTATTTAATGTTTGTTTATGTTCGTATAAACTTGGTGTTTGAATATATCTTGTACAATTTCACTTCAAATTTGACTTGAAATCTAACAAGTGCATTATATATATCCAATGGTGGATAGCTCACTGCCCACATGCAATCTTTTTAACGCCAATATTTATTTGAAAATATATTTAAATCCTATATATAGGAATTGGGATGTTAAACGTGTGTGTGTAAAATATCATTTGCTAGAAGAAAAGAGTCTTTCAAATAATGACAAGAGGAAAAGACATGATGGAAAGGAAAAATGAAAACGTAAAATTTAAAATAAGGATAATATGATTTGCTACCATTTCAACAAACCTAGACATTCTTAACAGAAATGTCATATATACTAACTAAAAAAGCAAGAGAGAAATAGGTATGACATGACCAAGGATATAACAATTTTGTTATGATATATGAATTAGAGTTTTTCTCTTGAAATAGTAAATTTTAACAGGTGAATTATCAGTCCATCCAACTTGTGTACGACAATAAAATCATTTATAAGATATATGATTTTATTGAATTTAAATCTTTCTTGACTATACAAGTCCAAAGAAAGATTTAGTTGATTTTCTAACGTTGAAGACCGCTTTAACATTAAATGTTGTGTTAAGTGATTTTTAATGCTCAAATAAAACTTGTTTTTTGGATGTATTATGGATATATATCACTTCAAACTTGTCTTCAAATCTAATAAATATATTATATAAACTTGATGTCCTGATGCATCCATATAAACTTGTTATCACATCGTGTGAATATTAATACGAGACAAGGTATTGTGACACTAGTGTGGGTGATATAATACGAGTCGTTAACACATATTGTGTGTACTTTTATAATACCTAATATGATGCTAAAATATAGATGTTGTTTTTTTACTTAAATGGATTTCATTTATTATGATGGTAGAATATGTCATATACATTTTAAATGTTTGAAAGTCATAGATCTAACAACCCGATTCTAGAACCAAGTAGAAAAAAGAATTTACCACACACGCATGAATACAAAAATTGTTATACATCTTTTTCTAAAGTTAAATGATCTTTAATAGATTTAGAGTTCATGTACAGAATAAGAAAACGTATTTTTAAGTTTAACTAACTATATCACAATATTTATATGATTAACGGGTCATGATTGAATCGCACATCTTTCTTTTTTTGGAATTTAATTGTCTAAGCATGTGTAAAAAAATGATTTAAATAAAAAAATATAAGTTATTATTTGATCTGTCTCGTAATTTTGTATATCTAACTTATATTTTAGTTATAGTTTTTAGACAATACATATGAGTCCTCTTTTCCAATATCTGTCGCTATAATCTTTAAAAGCCTATGAGATCAACTATGATTATATTCACTTAAGCGATGTTATGTGATACTTTTGAAGCAGTATTGCATCTATACTCCATTGTAGATTATGTAACAACCTTCTGCTTAAAAGTATAATATGTTATGATGTATTTGTTAAGAGCGAATAATATGTCCCTTTAGATTAAGCTATTCTCCAAATCATTATACATCAAGAATACATATATAGTCCTTTGTAAGTGATTAAGAGTGTTCTTGAAAGCTAGGCGGCTCTCTTTGGATTTTTCGGTTATTCTTTTGTCGTGCATAAATTATAAAACATATTAGTTAGAACATTCACGTCAGGTTTTCTATTCTCAATTCATATATATTATAAATCGCTACTTTTTTTGGAAATTGATTGAATAATATTATATATATATATATATATATGTGTGTGTGTGTGTATATATGTATATATATATCATTACATTTTATTTCTCATTAACTCATAATCACTTTAAAAAATATGTAAAATAGAAAATAAGTGGGATACGCATACAATACATTGATTAAAGTAAAATTTTCTAGTGACAACCATTTTCTTATAATATAGAAAATAAAAAACCTACTCCTAATGCTGTTACACATACCATAATTAAGTGGAACAATATAATGTGATACGCATACAATACATCTAACTTTTGGCATTTTGTTGAGATAAAAAAAGAACATTGGTACATCTAAATAAAGTGGAACTATATTATATGTGAAACTTAAAAGATTCGTTCTAAATAAATTTTGTTAGAAAAATCGTAGATGACTTAAAATAAAGAATTTTATTTCAACAAAAAACTATCAAAATCTAAACTTTTATCATATCAATTTAAAGTAGCTTGTTTGTTATTTAAAGTTAAAATACAACTAAACAAAAGGATATTTGTTTATAAATTGTTACTTCTTTTGTTTATATTTTATGAATCAAAGTGATTCATGTAGTATATGAATTTGTTTTTTATGCGTAAGAAAAAAGTCATTTAAAGCATTCACAATTCATTTCTCGTCTTTATCCATATAATTACACTATAAATAATTACTTTTTCTCTCTATTTTTTACTTTATCATTACTTTTTTTCTTTCCTTCACTTACAACCACTTAAAATATGTTAAAAACATTATAGGGTTTTAAACATTGATTTTTAAAAAATACAGACTGAACAGTAAAATTTTCATATCGTTCACTCACAATCACTTATAATCATATCATATAATATATGGACTACATTCACATTATTTTAGAGAATAAATTTTGAATACTCTTATTATTTTGGATTTAAGGATAGGGGTTATTCCGTCATTTTCGAAGTATTAAATTGGGTCCAACAAAGGTGACGTGCAGCCCACATTGATATTTTGGAAGCTTGTGAGTTGTTACTATGCAATAAACCTAGGCTATATAAGTCTTATTATATAATAAAAATGTATTTTAAAATCTTAATTATATCTTTTTTCTAATGTTTTTTCTACATTTAATAAGAACAAAAAGTTAGTTATTTGGATCCAATTAATTATCTTAAATGTATCCACCAATCTTTTTATGTAACATAAATAATTTAATTTAAATTGATATTAATCGTATAAACAAGCTGAAAAAGATTGTTATACATGCACGGACCTATGTACAGAGGTCTGGGATCAAGATATTTCGAAAAATTCATTCATGTTTTATATATTGCATTCAACACTCGGCTTTTATACGTAATTACGAAAAGTAACATGGTAAAACAAATTTCTAGATACATTCTACTTGTAAGTACGACGTCGAATTCTAAACAACACAAACGGGCCAAAACAAATTTTTTTAATACTGAGTCAAAATAAAACGGGTCACACAACCCTTCAACAATTTATTTTTAATATTTTATGAAGTTATTTAAATAATAATTTTTATAGAAAATAATCTTTCATTGATATAAGATAATAATATATTTGGGGTTGAACAAGTAGGAACATTGTTTGTCTTGTTGTGCCAATCGGGTCAATAGCCACCCACTTGTGCCAAAATTTCCATCATCATGTGTTCAAGTATATATGGACCCAACTAGGGACTAAAGTTGGTATTCCTTTTCTTTATTTGTTTTATTATAGTTTATGTAGTCAAATTCATTTAACTTGTAATACATTCATTTTCATTCAGCTAACCTTTAACATGTTTTGTATGTGATATGTCAATGTATCCAACTTTTGTAAATAATATTTTTTTGTCACTAATTACTAATGCACATGTAAATTAGATTTTAAGTGGAGTAAATAATATAATTAGTTGTAAATATAGGGTTATATAGTATTTTGAAAATAGAATACACAAACGTTACTTGAACAAATTTTTTGTTTTTTTTAAGATGTATTAGAAAAGGTACATGTTGATTATATATTTATATTTCAGTATTGATCAAGTTTATCCCGAAATAATATCAATAACGTAACCTGTTGAAAAATAATTATTATTATATATGTTCATTTTTGTAAATATACTTGCAATTATTTAACATAGTGAAAATAGCTTAGACAAAATTAGTAGCTTTTTGGCACGTATTTCATAACGGAAGGCTGTGTAATAAAATTACTAAAATAATAATATTATAAATAAGTTTAATTTTTGTTCAATTCAGTTAATAAGATTAGTTAAGTTTTTCTTGATTATAACAAACTTATGTACGATTGATGATAAATCAAAAGCATTTAACAAAAACACCTGTTAATTCATAAAAATTAAATCAATATTTCTGATTTATTATTTCAAAAGCTGAACAGTTTTTTAAACATTATATATAGACCCTTTAAACCTAATTAATAGATTAAAATATAAATTAATTAAAATTCTAAGAATTTAGTAGAACGATTGTAGCAAATTATACGACACCCACTAAGTTTTTAACTTTAGTGGCGTCTTTTGTTATTAAAATGGGAAGCAAAAGTCGTGTAAAGAGAATGTGAAACCCATTTTGCGTTTTAAGCATCTCATCATATTTGATTAATTATCTCTAGCAAATAAATTAACTTAAAACCAATGTACCATTTCCCCTTTTTTAATTGCGCTTTTTGATACGTGACAAAAAATATAGAAATTTGTCAACTTTTGAAAAATCATGATTCTTGCTTTATTGAATTCTTAAATACCCACTTAATCTAAATTATGTTATTTATATATTTTGAACAAAATACTTGGTTGTATGCAAACTAGAATATTTTACATGTTGATGTTGTAACGCGACGTGATAAATTAGTATTGAAAACAACCGACCTGTATTGTTTCCGAACTAAATTTACGTTGAAATATAGAGCAGGTCGAATTTATACAGTCGAACTAAACATATAATATATGACACGATTTCAAAAAAAATTACGTCAAAAAATAGACCAACTCAAAACATACAAAAAAATGAAGCACATGCGCCGTCACCATATGTGGTGTGATAAAATATGAACTACCATCGCCCTAACTTCTTTCCAAACAAGATCTATGTCAAAACCTAGAGTAATCCGATTTTTATACAATCAAATGAAAATTATTATATTAACCCAACTTATTTTATGTCAAAACGTAAAACACCTTAAAACGTACCAAAAACTCGAATTAGTTTTTTTAAAGTTATGCATAGGGGCTAAACCATAAAGTTTTAAAACTTGAGGGGTTAAAAGTGACATTTTATGAACATTTTAAAAATTAGAGGTGTTAAACATGTAAATATAAAAGTTGAGGCTGAAAGGTGATAACAATATGTGTATTATCTTATATTTATGCAATTATAATAATCATGAATTAGTTACAAGATTTATCATACCAAGATATCTATGATCTATCATGAATTACTTGTAAGCGTTTAAATCTATCAAGTCCGGTTTTATCTTTTAGCCCCTTTAAAAATCACATGTCTGGCATAAAATACACATTATTTAATATCATTCTCATTTATTACTAGAGTATTGACTCCGATTATTAGGATATCATTGTGAGAAAGGAAGAAAAACATGTCTTATGAGATTTGTCCTCTAAGATGACTATCTTCTTCAAATCTTGCATAAGATGCAAATGATATTGATTTGGTGTCTATTTTCTTATGTTTATGAATCAAACTATCATTTAACCATGTATTCTAACATGTTGAGTAACACTCCAAATTGTGTTTAAACTGTAAATGAACAAACCAAAATCAAACTATGCATGCAATCCAAATATTTGCGTACAAACCTATCCATGGTAAAAACATGCGGCCTTAGGAGGCTCATGTACAATGTTAATGGTTTGGGTTTTTTTTTATTGTTTTAGTTAAGTCTAAAACTACAATAAATAAAAAAAAACCCAAAACAACATTAAAGACTGGTTTTCGGTTCAATTTCTCAATGTTGGTATGGTTCGATTTCATGCCCTCGCGTAGCCCTACCCATAAATGCTTCCATTTGTGTAGATTAGAAGCATCTAGGTTTCTAGCATTCATCACTATTGTTTCCCATAGACCTTTAACCTTTGTTTCACTGTTATACATACCAAATTTATTAAGTACTTCATCTTTTGTATGAAATAGATTTATAACCCACGCAATGCGGTGTGGTAAAATGTCCTATATTTGAAAAACAAAACTAGATAAAAAACAATCCCTAAAAAATGTGAACAAATAATTCACACTAAGACTCGAACCCAAGTGGGTACAATCGGTGCAATGGGCGCTTAACCACTGATGTAGAAATCTTTTTATAAAATTAAGGGAGCATTTGGTTGGAAGAATGAAATGGAATGAAATAAAATTAAAAAATTAGTATAATTTTCAAGTAAATTATGTTTGAGTAGGTAATGACATGTAAACTCAAGTGAATGTTTCATCTCAATTCCCTCTCTAGGTGGAAGGATTTTGAAATCGCACAACCAAGAGAATTGAGGTAAAACATTCTCTTGGGTTTTATATTTTATTACTCACGCAAACATAATTTTACTTGAAAACTATATTAGTTTCTCAATTTCATTCTATTCCATTCTATTCTTCCAACCAAACGCTCCCTAAAAGTTATCATTAATTTTTTAACGAGAATTGTGAAAACTCTTTTAAATAAACACGTTATAAAAATAGTTCTTAATGTCTAGAAAAATGACAAATGAGTTTTATTATTAGTCACATAACTAGTTCGAACATTAACTATTTTTTTATTTATCCTTGTGAATACTATAATAGTTGTTATACGTGTATTATTGAGATGTGTACTAATTCTATTTGGCTGAAAAACCGAGAGGTAACCATAAAAATAAGACGGAATATTTCATGAAAAATCATGTACTTTCTGTCCGATTGTTTCTATATTTTTATCTTTTTTCCTTGCACCAAAGCTTCGTAATAAACAACTAATGAAACAAGAGAAAAACAAAACATACCTAACCTAAAATTATCTTAAAAGTTAAAACAATTTTTTTTGTTGTTTTTTGTGTTGATTTTCTTATTGCAATTTATTTTACCTTTTTCTTGTTGCATTTTTGCAAGAAGTTAAACAATAAATCAGTTTTTTAATCTGTAGTTATTTTTATCTAATTAATAAAAAAAAATATTTTACACGACAATTAGACAGCTAGTAATAAGCTATTACTCTGCAATAATAATAATAATAATTTATACCGAGATCATATACTAGAAGATTCAAACCAAATAAATATTTAATATACACTAATTACCAAATTAGTTATGTATCATGAGTTGTATATTGTGTTTAGTGGGGTTGTACTCATTTTTTAATTTCTTTAACATTTTTATTTTAAACAATTACTTTTTACATATTTTACAATTTAATCCTAATACTTTTTTACTTTCAACTTTTGTCTCCTATACTTTTTATATTTTTACAAAATTTCCATTTTACGTTTCGGTATAAAATTTGTGAGTTAACACATTGCAGCGTGCGTGTGTGATTCAACGTTTCAAACTCATTTTTCCCCGTTTAACGAACTCGTCGTAACGCGCTGGTTCTAGATTTAACTACTTATTATTTTATATGTTTTACGTTCCGACTACGCGTTTTAACATTTTTACACACATTTTTCGTTTGTTTTTATTTTATTTTTTACTACGAGCTTTTTGGATGTTAATGGTTAGTAGTGGTAGTGTGACATTGGTGTTACATGACACGATTTTACACCCCTACTACAACATAGGAGCTTAAAACTAGTTATATCTAAAAGGTTGTTTATTTAAGAAAAGAGTTAAAATTAATGAGGTAATAACACTTCATATCAAGTAACCAATAATAACTGTTAAAGTAAATTATTCGTATGTAATTTCAATCATATCTTATATTATAATATCATTCTATAATTATAAATTTTCATTCTATTTAATAGTTTATATATTTAAATATATGTAATACGTAAGTTTACTAAAGGTAGTACGCGATTAATAAGTAAATGATTATGTCAAGTTTCACAATTTGTAGGGCTGACAAGTTCTGACACGGACATATTAACATGACACGACACAAATTTTACAAGTTTCGTGTCTTAAACAGATTAAAATATCCATTAACCTGTTATGACCTATTAATGACCTGTTCATAATTACACTACATATATATATATATATATATATATATATATATATATATATATATTCAACAAAACAAAACCCTAAAGCATTTATCCCCAATTTCCCTACCCACCTACCCGGTACCCACCATAGTCGCAACCCATCGGAACATCCCAAACTCCCAACCCAACATTCGATACCCAACCCAGCCGACCAGCCACCCTCGCGACCAGTCGACAACCATTGAGACCACCATCCTCGCGAGTCGCGATCACCATCGAGACCACCAGGCACCGGGTTTCATCGCGACCGCCGTCGAGACCACTAGGCACCAGCCTTCATCCCGACCGCCATCAAGACCACCAGGCATTGGCCTTCATCGCGACCGCCGTCGAGACCACCAGGCACCGGCCTTCATCGCGACCGCCGTCGAGACCACCAGGCACCGGCCTTCATCGCGACCGCCGTCGAGACCACCAGGCACCGGCCTTCATCGCGACCGCCGTCGAGACCACCAGGCACCGGCCTTCATCGCGACCGCCGTCGAGACCACCAGGCACCGGCCTTCATCGCGACCGCCGTCGAGACCACCAGGCACCGGCCTTCATCGCGACCGCCGTCGAGACCACCAGGCACCGGCCTTCATCGCGACCGCCGTCGAGACCACCAGGCACCGGCCTTCATCGCGACCGCCGTCGAGACCACCAGGCACCGGCCTTCATCGCGACCGCCGTCGAGACCACCAGGCACCGGTGTAAGGCCCCGATCCCGGAGGCCTCACAATTGGTCATTCACCATGGTAATTATATAAAACATTACAAGCGTACAAGTTTAAGCAGCGGAATTAAGTTTAACAAAAGTCATTCATCTCATTATAAGCACTGTTGTTAGGCACTACACTTTGGTTTAATCGGTTTACAAAGAAAAGTTTACTGCATTACGAAACAACAGAGACTTCTTATTAAAAATAGATGTCAGTCTTGCCCTGCCGAGTAGCTCTCCCCACGTGCCATCCTCAGCAACAAATTACCTGCCAACTGAAAATGTATAAAAGTCAGCGTTGCTG
>BJCM01245304.1:0-18639 GCA_018326385.1 Flaveria bidentis
GGTTTGAAATCTACTTGAATGGAGTTGACCCAAACCTTTGGACATCCATTGAGACTGGTTACACGATACTAGTCAGTGCTAATGGAGTTAAATTGACTTTGGGAGGAATGATTGAATTCCAAAAGACTCTGCATAATGCTAAAACGAAAACATATGCCTTGTTGACTCAATCTATACCTAAGGACATATTTCATCAGTTCTCTGAGAACAAGCAGTCTAAGAAATTATGGGAGGCCATGGAAAAGAGATACGAAGGAAAATCAAGTCTGAAAGCACCAAATGCAAAAGATCTTAAGAAGGAATTTGACAACTTCTCTTCGATTGGGAATGAGAGCTTGAATGATATCATCGATCGATTCTATCATCTAATGAGTGAGTTGCACACTCATGGCATGACCACATCCATGGAAGATAAAGTCTCTAGCTTTGCTGATGGTCTGCTAGACAAATAGGAACCATTTGTGTCAAATCTAAGACAAAACGACACTCTTGCTACTTTAGACATAAATGATTTTATTTTGAAGCTAAGGGAGGAAGAACTACGTATGAAATACATGTCAAAGAAAGGATCCTATGTTCAGAATCCTGCATTATACAATTCAGTTCCAACTCCGACTGCTTCAGGAGCACCATTACAAACGACGTTTGTGTCTAGCTCTTCTGCTCCTTCCCAAAGCAGTGCATCAGGATCCTTAACGTCAGGGTCATCTGGAACCCAATACATAGTTCCTGCGGCAAATACTACCAAGTTGAAGACCGAGAATCTCGGAAATGTCACCGTGGAAGTTGCTAAAGAGCAAATGGACCTTCTAGCTTGTTGTTCAATCTTATGATGGATTAATTATTGGTAAGATTGGAAACTGTCATCTTGCTGACGAGGACTACGAGCAAGTTGATGAAACTGAGCTAGAACACATAGATATTATGTGGGCCTTGGCTAGTTACTAAGTAATTTCTACTCTAAACAAGCATCCTAATTAGTAGTTAACAAAAAAAAATCCCAGCTAATTGAATTATTGACTGGCCACTGACTCACCCGATCATTCCCATTACTTGAGTAGAGAATCTTGGACTAGGCAAACATATCTTCGGATGGAAGCTCATACCCATACTCATCAACCCCCCACCCCTAGGCCCAACCTAGAACTTCTTTGTGGTCTTAACGGCGCCCTAGATTCAACCTACTCCCACCACCGAACATAAATTAGAGTTAATCTTGATTTTCGTCCCCGAGTTTTGCAAATTATCTCCACTTGAGTACCCATGTTTATTTTGTCTCTATTATTGGCTTGAGTTTTGCAAATCGTTTCTATTTTTGTCCTTTTTACTAACGGAGTTGACATTTTCAGTTTGATTTTTTTAAAAGACCAAAATACCCTCAAGGGGTATAAAACATCCCATCTCTTTTAATTTCTCTCTCTTTCTCTCTCTCTACACAGCACCACACACCACCGCCATCGCACACCACCGTCACCGCACATCACCACCACCGCACATCACCGCCATAGTGGTGTGTGGTGACAGTGGTGTGTGGTGCAGGTAAACAACCCCAAATTCACATTGACAAATCAAATTGTAATGCGAAAACCGATTCGTAGCAGCAAGAAGCTTGTGTATAGTGAACCATTCGGCACCAGTGTTGGGCAAAACTCGATCTTTGACATTACGAACATAATCCACCTGTAACTGAGCTTCTTTCGTCTTGTTGTTAAATCTCCTGTGAATCAAAATCACACCCAGAACGATCAGGGTTCCAATCAAAGCTCCTGAGATAGCAAAAATGATGTTTTTTTGTTTGATTTTTGATAATATTGATTTGGGCTTGGAACCGGAAGTGGACAAAGACACTCCGAGTATGCAATCGGCCGTGGGAATGTCTTCGGGCCAAGGGTGGGACCGACTTTATCGATCTAATCAGAGACCGTGACTATCCCGACGCAATTGGTGGGGCTAGCGATGAACTCATTGGGGGGGGGGAGGTGAGGTAGTAGGCGAATGTCTGCCGAACATGGGCGAACGATGGGAGGTGGGTCTGGAAGTCATGGAGACAGGATGCAGTTGTTGGTGCGTCAGGGAAATAGAATGTCTTGTTGGTGTGGAGGTGGTGCGAGAGGTCGATGCCGAAGAGGCTCCGGAGGGTGGAGCAGTAGTTGTGGTGACATTAGGGGTGGTGCAGTCGAAGGGGTCCCATGGGAAGGTGGTGACATAGTTGAAGTTGATGGGGCATGCGGTGTTGTGTGGTGTGTTGTGGCGGTGGTGTGTGGTGACGGTGGTGTGTGGTGTTGTGGAAAAAGAAGAAAAAATGAGAGTGAGATCGAATTGAAAAGTGAGTTTATGATATTTTTATAGCCCTTAGGGGTTTTTTGGTCATTTTGAATTAATCTAACAGAAAATGTTAACAACATTAGTCAAAATGCAATTTGCAAAACTTAGGCCAATAATATAGATAAAATAAACGTTTGTACTCAAGTGAAGACAATTTGCAAAACTCAAGGACGAAAACCGAGATTAACTCTATAAATTAATAAATTAAGTATAAAAATAATCAAATATAAATATCAATATATCTTTATTTTATGTTTTTAATGATACTTTAACCAATTATTTAAAAATATTGGATAAATTCGCCAGACTATTTAATTATTCATGTTGCATTTGACCTAAATAGTTTGAACATCCTATTTTGTTATATTTATTATAATAGAGTTATCGTACTTATTTATTTTCATATATTTGGCTTATTATACTACTTTTATTAATTTAAAATATAGTAATTGATTAAAAAATAAAAACCATACAGTTATTATATTTCTTAGGTGAACATCTGGTTTGTTTTTTCACTTTTCAAATTCGAAATCTTCACTTGATATGATAAATGAAAATCAAATTTAAAAATCCACTCGAATTAAGGTTGATTCTAATAACCTAAACTACCGCAAAAACAAATAAATATCATATATATATATATGTATATAACAAAAATAAAAAAGTATAAGTATTCCTTTAGGAAAAAATATTATATAATTCCGAATCAGTCGTTTTCAACTCGAATAAGTTTGAAAATCACAAATACAAATCCCATTTAGCAACCAAATTCCGCATACTAATTCACATGTTATTCGGTCGGTACTTCGATTTATTTATCCCATTCTAATAAAACACTATACGAAAATATCATAATTTATAATTCAAAATAGGTTAAAGTCTCATGTAAAACACGGGTTCAATCAAAAAATATTATTGTTGTTTAAAAAGGTGCGCAAGTAATAACGTTATTGCTAATATTTGTATAACAATTTTTATGTATAATTTTTAATATTAGTTATATCTAACATTAGTAGGTTTTCTTTATTAATATTTATACATCTAAATAGTGTATAATAAAAATATGATTTTCAATATTACTTCCGGATACATCAAAATAATTTGTGCATATCAAACGAACTTCTATCACATATAATAATAATAATTATATAGCAGTACACATAAAAAATAAAAAAGTTTAAAAAGTAAAAACATGTAATACCTCTTTATAGATTGACTGTTGAATTAGATCATCTTTAATAAAATAAAGTAAAATAACATTAGTATAAAAACATAATTGTAGACAATGATAGGTTAAATCATAATCGCTGAGGATAAAAGTTTAAATAGAACAAAAAATAAATACCTTTTGTTGAAGAAAATTTAATAAAAGCGAAGCTAAAATGAGAACGTAAATGAAGTCTAGCGATATCATCAGACTTTATAAAGACAAATCGTGAGGGTCGTAAACGTGGGATGGTTGAGAAATATTTTAAAATCGAGTATGAATTCATTTTAAAGAAAATATACCTATGAATTCCTTCAAACTGGAGTGGAATCGATTAAAAAATTCCGTAACTTTTGTCAAGATTTGAATATAAATCGAGTATTTAATGGAAAAACACAATCAATGAACTAATTTCATAGATAAAGAAAATCATAAATAATTTATATAGTTTTTAATGATGAATTATTTAAAAAAATATCAAATATGATTTAATTTCCAAAAAAAGATGTGCTTTAATTTAGAGTTAAATTTCTAAATTTTCCTTAAATATCTCTTGTATATAAGTTAAATTTTAATCAAATGAACCTAAACTAACACTAAAACAAATACATATTTAAGCGGGGTTTAAAAAATAAAATTTTAAAAAAATATCATATGACACTAAAATTATTATTTTATTAATAATTATAAATTGATAAACATAACAAAACTATAAAACTATTAGAATTTCAACGACCACTTTCCCACTTCACTTCAAGAGTCCCACCCGCCAAGTTTTACCCAAAAACCAACCCTTTTTCCGGCCGCCGGAATGTCGCCGGCGACGATCTCCGGTCACATCCTCCTTCAATTTCTCATCATCTTCACCATCATCCCACCATCATCTCAATCATCAGACCCACGTCAAATTCTCCTCAAATTCAAATCAAATTTCTCACATTCAAACACCCAAATCTTCTCAACATGGAACAACAACAACCCAATTTGCAACTTCACCGGAGTCATCTGCAACAAGAATTCCGTCACTGAAATCGATCTTTCACGACAAAAGCTCACCGGAACCGTTGATTTCGACTCGATTTGTTCGATTGAATCGATTCGAAAGGTTTCACTTGGGTCGAATCTTTTGTATGGTGCCATTGGTTCTGGTTTATCAAACTGTAGAAATCTGCAGCATCTTGATCTCGGAGATAACTTGTTCTCCGATGAGTTCCCGGAGATTTCTTCTTTAACTGAATTACAGTTTCTTAACGTGAGTCTCGCTGGTTTCACCGGTCGATTCCCATGGGAATCGGTTGAAAAGCTCACGAACATCACGTTCTTGAGTTTGGGGGATAACCCGTTTGATAAAACTCCATTTCCGTTGGAGATTTTGGAGCTCAAGAACCTGCAAATTCTCTATCTTACGAACTGTAGCATTGAAGGGATGATCCCTGAAGAAATTGGGAACTTGGGTTCGTTACAAAGGCTTGAACTTTCCGACAATCATCTCACGGGAAACATCCCTGAGGGGATAACGAAGCTCGTGAATCTTCAAGTGCTCGAGCTTTACGATAATCGACTCACCGGAGTTTTCCCAATCGGGTTTCGGAATCTTGTTATGCTCTCTAAACTTGATGTTTCCAACAACAGTCTTGAAGGTGATCTCTCTGAATTGAAGACTTTCAGTTGTATGGAGTCTTTACAGCTGTTTGAGAACAAGTTTTCCGGCGAAATTCCGGTGGAGTTTGGGGAGTTTAAGTTCCTACAGGAGTTTTCGATCTATCACAACCAGTTCACCGGAGAATTGCCGGAGAAAATAGGGTCGTGGGCCGATTTCGAATTCATCGACGTATCGGAGAATTCGCTAACGGGTTCGATTCCTCCTTATATGTGCAAAAATGGGAAGATTTATGATATCTTGATGCTTCAAAACAACTTCACCGGAGGCTTGCCGGAGACTTATGCGAATTGTTCGTCGTTGAAACGATTAAGGGTGAGTAATAACTCGCTTTCGGGTGAAATTCCGGTGGGAATATGGAGTTTACCAGGTGTAGAACTGATTGATCTTGCAATGAATCAGTTTGAGGGTCAAGTGTCACATAACATTAATCAAGCTAAGTCATTAGCACAGCTTTTTGTATCGAATAATCGATTTTCCGGCGAGTTGCCGGAGGAAATATCCGAGGTTTCATCTTTGGTGAAGGTTGAGTTGATGAATAATCAGTTTTCCGGTGGAATTCCGGCGAGAATTGGTGATCTGAAGAAGCTCAATAGTCTTCATTTTGAAGGTAATTTGTTTTCTGGTGTTATTCCGGAGTCTCTCGGATCATGTGCTTCTCTAAATGATCTAAACCTCGCCGGAAATTCTCTCTCTGGAGAAATTCCGGCGAGTTTGGGGTTTTTAAGGGGTTTGAACTCCTTAAACCTCTCTGGCAACAAGCTCTCCGGTGAGATACCGGGGAGCTTGTTGTCATTGAAGTTGAGCCTTATTGATTTGTCGAACAATATGTTGACCGGGCGGGTCCCGGAGGCGTTACTAGCGGAGGCGTCTGATAATAGTTTCACGGGGAACCCGGGGTTATGTGCGGATGAGGGTAAAATTCTTCGGAAATGTTCACAGGTTTCTCGTAGGTCGGGCGGGTTGGGAGTTGCAAAATACTGTTTCATTGCGGGTGCAATCATGTTGGTGCCGGTGTTGTTAGCGGTGAAGTTTTTCTTCGTGAGTTTGAAAGCGAAAGAGTGTGACAGTCTTACGAATCAAGGTTTCTCGTGGGACATGAAACAGTTTCATGTCATTAGTTTCGATGAAGGCGAGATACTAGGATCTCTCAAGCCAGAGAATTTGATTGGAAAAGGTGGTTCGGGGTACGTCTATAAGGTCGAATTAGGGTGTGGGAAGAAGCTAGCCGTGAAACATATGTGGAGGTCTGGTATAGACTCCGGTGACAGTAGAAGTTACTCGAGTAGTGCAACTATATTACCGAAACAAAAAAGCCAATGGCCCGAGTATGATGCTGAAGTGACCGCTTTAAGCTCGATTCGACATGTAAATGTGGTGAAGTTGTTTTGTAGCATTACGAATGAGGACTCGAATCTACTTGTTTATGAGTACATGTGTAATGGGAGTTTATGGGATCAATTACATGCATTTCAAAAGACTGAAATGGATTGGAGTGTTCGATACAAGATTGCGATAGGGGCTGCAAGAGGATTGGAGTACCTACATCATGGGTGTGATCGACCCGTGATACACCGAGATTTGAAATCGAGTAATATTTTGTTGGATGAAGAAATGAATCCGAAAATAGCTGATTTCGGGCTTGCAAAGATTATGCAAACAAATATGGTCACAAATTCATCGCACGTTATAGCAGGAACATATGGTTACATCGCTCCCGGTAAGTTTCTACTGTTAAACTACATTTGCTTGAGAAAATATTATTTTAGTTAAATGAATGTGTGTCTTTTAACTTGTAGAATATGGATACACTTCCAATGTGACCGAGAAAAGTGATATCTATAGCTTTGGGGTTGTTTTGATAGAGCTGATAACTGGAAGAAAACCCGTGGAACCTGAGTTTCGGGGAAATAAAGATATCGTGGGTTGGGTTTATGATGAAATGAGGAACAAGGATGACGCGATCGGGTTGATTGACCCGAATATTTCAGAAGAGTCCAAGAAAGATGCAACTAAGGTGTTGACCATTGCAATACGTTGCACGATGCGGTTCCCTACACAAAGACCGTCAATGAGGCTCGTCGTGCAGATGTTGGAACAGATCGAGCCCGGTTCACCTATCATGTAGCCATTTACAAATGGCAATATCTTCGAGGACTAAATTTTGTATACAAGAAATGATAGTTTTATGTAAATGGAATTGTATTTTGATTTTAAACACTAGACATCCACTTATTACTAGTATGGCGTATGCTTATGAACATTTAATTTTGAACTTGTAGTTTGATTCGTATTTTAAGGGTTGTCAATGATTCAGCCGTCTAATTTTGTCTTTCTTTTGTTGAATACTTGAATTGTAAGGTAGGACTGTTTTTCTATATCATTTTGTACTCTAATAATTGATTTTTGAATTTGTGTTATATTTATAATAACTAACGTTTAAACTAGTTTATAATTTAACATTTAAAGTTCTAGCTACGTACATTTAATTTTAACTAGAAGTGGAAAATAAAAGTAAAAACCCCACTATAATAGAAAAGTAAAAACAAATTAAATACACTAACTTCAGTAACTTTGACTCGTATAGATAATTGTATGGAACCAAAAGATTAGAATCTCTAATTTAGAACGACGGTCGATTATTGCATAATTATTTAAGAGTATGACTGGAATGTGTAAATATTCTTGTGTATTGAGTTGAAAATATAATAAATAGTTGAGTAATGAGTATTGAGTTAGAAATATAGTTGAATATTATTCGGATATCCGAATAAAAAAATTGTGAAATCCGAAATCCGAATAAAGAATTCGGATTCGGATTAGATCCGATCCGAATATCCAAATATAAATTCGGATCGATTTATTCGGATTGGGATACGAATCAGATTTCAGATATCGGATGCGATTTCGGATATCGGATTTTTTAAACACTTGAATCGGATTTATTAACACAAATAATATTTGCCGTCCAAAAAAAAAAAAAAAACTAGAACTCCATTCGTATCCATCAAACCAATAATTGGGCATTTGATCGATGCTATTTTACAAACTACAATTTACATAGATCACATCAACACAGATGACTTTAGGGCTTCTTCAAAACACTCTTTTCCCTCACTTCACTGTCTCTTCACGTTCAATCTCCTCACAGGTCTTCACATTCCCCCACTACAAGATTCCCACTTTCACAGGTCTCACTCTCTCTTGATCATTCGATCGATCGAACTTCATCTTTAAAGATTTCTTACTTTCTGTGTTTGATCCAAACAACAAACTGATTGTTAAGTTTTCCCTGTTCTTATATCACTTTCTTGGTAGAAACCCACATGGGTTCATGTTAATTTGTTCGCAAGTTCGTTAATTTGGTGAAGTATGTAAAAATGGACTGTTTCGTTTCAAGATTTGAGGTTTTAAGATCAAAACCCTGGTTTTTTATGCATTGATGATTGAGGAATTTTGTTGGGTTTTTGCAGGAGGAAATAATTTTGTGTTGAGGGTTCAGAATTCTTGCAGTAAGAGTGAACCAGTAGAGTTACTTACAGAGTCAATGGATGTAAAGAACGAGGTTCATGAGTTGAATAAGAATCTTTATGAACCGATAGAGCCATATGCTACTGGGTTTTTAAAGGTTTCTGATGTTCATTCAATCTACTGGGAGCAATCTGGAAATCCTTCTGGTCATGTTAGTGATCAATTCTCTGTTTTGTTTTATTTTTTTATAAAAGTTGTTATTGTAGTTTTTTGATTTCTCATTTGACAGTTTGTACTTTGGTTTATGTTTGGTTATTTGCATGGTCTGGGACTGATTTATCATATGTGCTTATTCTGATTATTAAGTGTTGTTGCATAGTTTTAAGCAGATATAGCAATTAAAAAGACTCTCTTAGGAAGGCTTTTGGCGGGCTGAATAATTGAGCCCGAATACGACCCATTTATTTTTAATACACCACCCCTTACCCAAGCATAAAACGAGTCAAATTGGTTGATGTGTTGGCAGGTTGTATTCTAGTAGTAAGCGTGCTAAACAGGTTGGAGGGATGTGATAAATGGGTTGGCAGGTTGATTTGTTTAATTAAACGGGTTGATGGGGGTTAACCCGCTTAATTAAACAGGTTGAACAGGTCTAACCCAAAACCTTACTATATTCATGTCTTGTTTTGGTCGTGTTAGGAGGAATTGCCATCCCTAAAACTACTTATCGGTTTATTCTAGAAGGAACGAACACTCAAAAAAATGCATTTAGGTACCTACTTGTTTTTTAAGCATATAAACATATTTTGTAAGCAATCCCAAACATATCCTATGGCCTAAGCACTTTAAAATAGATGAGCATAAGCACTTCTCTTCATATTAACATTCAAATGTGCAATAAGAAATAAGTTATTTAAATAAGCAATCTCAAACACCCCCTCAACAAATAGTCACCCAATTATGCCTAGCTTTAAGCACTAATTATCTAAATAGCAATAAAATCTGTAAACACGCACATCCATAGTATGTGTGCTACATTTTTGTGTCCTTTATGCAATGGGATAACAATAAGAACAACAACAATAATTAATAATACTTTTAAGATTTGATATGATCAAATTCTGACTATTTATATAAATCTAGTGTTATTTAAATGCCATTTTCTAAGTTTTGGTGATCCATTTTCGTTGTTGCTATTTTGCAATATGATTTGTTTCTTGCTAGTTTGTTTATGATATTTTCATGGCTTGCAGCCAGTTGTGTTTCTCCATGGCGGTCCAGGCGGTGGAACTTCACCAAATAATAGAAGATTTTTTGATCCTGAGTTTTATCGGATCATTCTCTTTGATCAGGTTCATTATCAAACCCTCTGCTTAACAGTAATGATTTTGAAGTTATTTCACCATGATATTATTGTTGTTCCAGAGAGGAGCTGGTAAGAGTACACCCCATGCTTGTTTGGAGGAAAATACGACATGGGATCTCATTAAAGATATTGAAAATTTAAGAGAACACCTTGAAATTCCTGAATGGCAGGTTTAATTTTTATTTATTTTAAATAATTTGTCTTGGTTTTAAAAATCATTCCTTAGGCGTGAGTTGATCAAGAAATCGTCTTAGGAATTTCAAAATTGGTCCTTGAGGTGGCGCTTCATGTACATGTAGGTCAAAATTAGGGTGTAGGATGCTGATATCTAAAGCAAGTAAACGGTTGAATAGATTATGAATAGTTAACTTCATAAGAAAACTGATATGTAAAAGAGATGAGACTATGAGATAAATGTAATTATACGTAGAGCAATGCCTCGTGTATGTGAAGCTCTTGCCTTGCACCTCATGCCTCGGCTTTTGGGACTTAAACGCCTTAGAGCGCCTCGTAACATTTTAAAACCAAGATTTGAGTCATGTATGTTTCTACCTTTTTGGTTTTTTAGGTGTTTGGTGGCTCATGGGGAAGCACACTTGCTCTTGCATATAGTCAGTCGCATCCTGAGAAGGTTACTGGGATTGTCTTAAGAGGGATCTTTTTATTGAGGAAGAAAGAGATCGATTGGTTTTATGAAGGCGGTGCTGCTGCAATATTCCCTGATGGTATGCTTCTCTTGTCCTCTTCACCATTCAATATACCAAACACAAGTGTTTTCACTTGCTAATTGTTTTTGCATTTTGTTTATCTATAACACAACAGCTTGGGAGCCATTTAGAGATCTTATACCAGAAAATGAAAGAGATTGCTTTGTGAAGGCCTATCACAAGAGATTGAATTCTGATGACTTGAACACCCAAGTAATATTTTTTTCAAAAGAACTAGAAATACATAATTTATTTTAAATAAATTATGTTTTACTTTTTGTTCTTATTAGTTTTAATTGATACAAATCATAATGTATATCGAGTTTTCTCTTAAATATCATATATTCTATCTTGTTGCTAGTATGAGGCTGCTAGGGCGTGGACCAAATGGGAAATGATGACTGCTCATTTGTTACCAAATGAAGAGACTATTAAGAAAGGGGACAATGATGATTTCTCATTGGTATTCACTTTCTTGATTCTTATATATATGTATGTGATTTCTCATTGGTATTCACTTTCTTGATTCTTATATATATGTATGTGTGTATATGCATATATGTAGGTGTGTGTTATGTATAGGTGTGTGTGTTCGGTTAGATGCTGGACTTTTAGTTTTTGTGTGCATAATAAATGCGATCTAGTTTTTCTTTTAGTCTTTGTGCTGCAAAAAGAGATCCTGTGTAAAAGCAATAGAGATTTTTTCTTTTCTTCCTTTGAGACTGAAAGTTAAACGTATACCAATTTTTGAAGAACTGCATTACTGTATATGTGTCATATAACAGTAAAACACAAGTTACTTCTGTTTGTTGTTCCAAAATATCACATTGGGTTAATTGGGTTGTTTAAACATGCAGGCTTTTGCAAGAATTGAGAATCATTACTTTGTAAATAAGGGATTCTTTTCGACAGATTCATATCTCTTGGATAATATCGACAAAATCAAACATATAAACGCTGTAATTGTACAGGTACGGTTAATGGTCAAATGCTTAAACACATCATGTATATTTAATGTTTTGTTTATGTTTTTTATTCGGTTGGATATACCAGGGAAGATATGATTGTTGTTGCCCCATGATGTCTGCATGGGATCTGCATAAAGTTTGGCCAGAAGCAGAATTTAAGGTATGTATTTCCTCCATCCAAGCTGCAGGAGGCAATTTCAATCCACTTACTTATGATTGATCAATTTGGGTTTTATTTGTTTTTATAACGGATAAAATCATTTTTAGCTTACTAATTATCAAAGGGAACTCTATTGCGCAAGTAGTGTTTAAACCGTCAACATGTTTTGATCACTTTTAGAAAAATGTGACCCGTTACCCAACCCATTGTTCAGTTTAAACCGTCAAATTTCTTACGTTGTACAAATGCGTATGATATTGGAATTAGTACATAACATTCAAAGTATAATTAGGTGTAATTGTTCTCTAAAATAGTTTTGGCGTAAGCACAGGTGGTTCCAGACGCAGGGCATTCTGCTAACGAACCAGGCATAGCAGCAGAACTTGTAGCAGCAAATGAGAAGCTGAAGAACATTATCAGGAACAAGTGAACATCAGACCCGAAGTGGGCCGCCGAAACCCTGGACCCACGCGTGTAGAGCCTTGTAGACCGGGTTTGCCCTTTCCAAAAAGCCATGTGCTCTGGTTTTAGGATAAGATTGAAACCACAAGAGCTTTGTGTTGCCATAACAATCCATGGGTGTGATTCTGATGTTTACTACTTTTATTCTCATTGGTAAACAAATGGACGCGTAAAGTATCTTGCTGCGCTTTAATAATCTTCTTAAGTCTTTACAAGGCACTGAGAAATTGAATAAAACAGCTACAAAACTTTTGTAGCAACACAATCAAATTATCAAATAAATGACCACAAAGAATCAAACATGG
Source organism: Flaveria bidentis (assembly GCA_018326385.1). NCBI lineage: Eukaryota > Viridiplantae > Streptophyta > Magnoliopsida > Asterales > Asteraceae > Flaveria > Flaveria bidentis. Next base: position 12,632 of record BJCM01245304.1, read on the forward strand.
TGATGAAGATGAAATGTAATGAATGATTGATAAGACAGAACTTAGAACATAAACCACCACCACCACTACCTTAAGCAATTTTTGTTGAGCAAGTTCTTAACACACGTGAAGTGATATATCTTGTCCTCACTACCTTTTATGTCACTGGTTAATTTAGAAGATTTCTCCTTAAATACGCTGATTTGCTGACCTGGCATCCGTACACTAGCATATACAGTCAAGTAATAAAAAAGAAACCTATTGCTCTTATACCTCTTGTTGATTCAAGAAACCATATTGAGAACATTAGCAACCAGTAACCTTTGAGAACTTGTCCTTAAGCTGGTCATGGATCTTTGCTGTGTTGATTCAGCGTCCGAATGATCTTCAGGACTTTCTATATTCTCTTTATCTTCTACATTTGATGAGTCATTCAATTCAGCTCTCAAAGCATCTTTCTTGCTAAATTCAGGGGCTGAATCATCAATCAGTTTTACAACCACTTATTTGTGCGAAGTCAAGTGCTTACATTTGTAAGTTGCAGTCTTCTTTTTGTCAGTCTTTGAGTTGCCAAATTCTTTTTATCACTTGCAAATCTTAAATTTTCTCGAGGAATCTTCAAGTTGTGGTTCCCTGAGCTTGCTTATGAGCATCATCAACAGTGATCGTCTATAAAATCTTGAGCACTTAGAAAATAGCTTTGGTGTGAGCATACGTGGTTCAAGACGCAGGGCATTCTGCTACTGAACCAGGCATAGCAGCAGAAATTGTAGTAGCAAATGAAATTAGACTAGGCCTAACATATTTGTTAAATGGTCAAGATGAGTTGTGCATTTTATATCTAAATATATTAAATTAATTTTTTTTCCTTTTGTAAGCTCATAATTATGGAATAGGTTCTTTAAAAAATCATTTTTCAGTTTTTATCTTTTATTTGCTTCATTAACTGGGTTAATAAAACCTAGTTAAAACATCTTAAGTGAGAAACATGTGAAGGTATTTTTGGAATTGTACACCCTTTGTCAAATAATAAACTCCTTTTACAAATTATGTTAAGTCACCCCTTTTTTAGACCTGTTTCATTAATTAGGGATTTAATAACAGTGAAGAATTCAACGATTGGGCATATAATTATGGGTTCGATGGTTGTGTTTTGTTGGTGTGGCAAAGTTGATGTGATACGCACCTCATGGACTGCAAGAAATCCAGGCAGACGGTTATTTGGGTGTCTAGATGAGGTAAGGTTATTGTCATTGTGATTTTCAATTCATAATTCTTCATATTCTAAAATCATATAATTATATGTATAAACAAGGGTTCTACTTGTTGGTTTATTGATTAGTGTGATCTATATATGTGTCAAAGAGCCATTCATGTCATCCCTGGTATGTTGAGGGCAATAAATGTAACTAAAGAACAGATCAGAAGTCGTCTCAGAGAAACTCAAAGAGCAGCTCAAACAAAGTCAATCTAAAGCATAAATATTCAAGATTTTTATGTTCTTTAGCTGGATTGGATTCCTTTTGATTTTGCTACCTATGTAAATATGAAAGTAAAATTGAAATGCACGAGCTTTCTAAGTATTAACAATGAACTAGCATGTGATTCCGAATGTAAGAACAATATGAATGTAATGAAAATGTTGTTTGAAAACCATTGTTCTTGAATTATTTTGCTTGTTCTTTCTATTTGTATATAATTTGACACACATGAACATAATATAACATGACTAGAATCTGGAAAGTACTAATATTAGACCATAACGTAATAGTAAAAAAAAACTTCCCATACTGCCAAATATTGTCATACATACTACCAAATACAACCTTTCAAAGTGCGAATAAGTCCGAACCAAAATTTTAACCATCCACAAAACACAAATTCAAAACATTAGGACATAAGACATAATTAAAAATTAGTTAATTACTGCAAAGTCTTTTCCAACTAAACTTTATTAACCATTGTAGAAAAATCTGGCTTAAACATAAGGTATAATCTATGAATCTATCATTTAGTATTCCACTCAATTTTTATCATTGATTGTAATAATGTCTTTTGTTGATCTGTTGCTTACTTGTTTTAATAGTTACTTCAAACTGATATGATATATGCATTATGTTTTGTTGCATTCTAATAATAGCATATGACTTTTTTAGTGACGTGTCATTGTCGGTGGCATGCAATCAAAGGGCAATAAAGTAGGGTCAAGAGGTGCATTAGTGAGTTCATCTCACGCATCACGAGTGGCTTCTGATCTGTTGGGCATTCAGCTAGAGTTCAACTAGTTTGGGCTCTGCAACACACGTTGGCATATAAGGTTTGTTTTTACTTCACACGTTAGATTTTATTTTTATTTTTCGGTACTCACTGTTTTGTGTGACACCCCACCTGTGACCCGGGCGGACATCTACAATTGAATGATTGATACAACTTACAGCGGAAGCTAACTGAGTTTTCATTATAAACATTAATATCATCAACTTGTTATATCACTATTTTACAATAGTATCTAAATACAAATTAAAATAAAACTTGTTGGTTTTCTAGAACCTTTGTTTTTTATGTAGCTTCTAAGTATTTTCTTAGGGGTTACCTGTAGTACATATACTCAAAAAGACGTCAGCTAATGCTGGTGAACTCATGCTATACATTTTATTACAGTTTATAAAATTAACTTTGACATGCAAACAATATGGGTTGTGATATTTGGGTCCATAGGCACAGTGCCTTCTCTAGTTTTACCACAACCACCGGCGACGGGTTTGTCAAACCCTCCCGGCCGTCAAATAGGTATGAACATGTATCTGATGTATACGAGGAACCCTATCCTTTTTTCAGCCAATTCGACACACCACATTAAATATATCAGGATCCTGTATACCCCTACCGACCCGTGCATATATGTAAACATTATAATTATTACCAGTACAGACAAAACGAATATATCATCACAGTTTTGAAAACAGACATGATAACTCACCTTGGTTCTTAAGTATTACTGAGACAAATAGACAGTTTTAAAGTTGTGTTTCTGATTAGAATTGAAACAAGTCTTAACAACTAGTTAGGTAAAAAAAATACTACCTAGTAATAATCATGATTGGTTTTGAATAGCATATACATTGTTTAAAGATCAATCTATGTCTAATCAAGGTAAGACTATCCAACACCCATCATGATTTAGACTTTAAATCCTACTCTTAATAATATACTAGACCAATTTATATAACATAAATTTAAACTTAAAAATTAAAAATTTAAAATAGAAACCTTAGTAACTTAGTAGAGTAATGAACGTTTGGAGATTATGAGTGTCAAAATTGTGTACTATGTATGTATATATAAATGCTACAGATTTTAAAAGTTGGTAAATATTGAATTCCATTGAATACATACAAAACACGTATGCATACATTCGTTACACGTTTCTTGCACAAATTCATGATTCATATTGTTATATTATATTATTTTATTATTTTAATATTATAATTTATTTAGTTGTTTAATTTGTTTTTCTCTTATAACTTTTTAAATATAACGCTTTACAAAGTTTCGAATATATCATTGGGGCGAGCTTATTTTTCTCTACGAGTCGACCTAAGTTTTGTTAAAAATAGAACAGGTGTAAATATAATGTAATATTATATTTAAAATATTATTAACGGTCTCTTACGACAAAATACAATCACCTGAAATACTTTATACTACATCCTACAGCCGGTTATACTTTGAAAGTCAGTTGAAAACATTAATCTAGACAATAAGATCAATGTACAGTCAAAAGACAGATTGTCTTTTGACTTGTGACTATGACATATCATACTTTATATATTGATCTATTACAAAAAAGATAAAAGGTACAAAACAAAAAGTTACAGACTCCAAAACCATAATCTACAGTTTACTAAAACATGGACCTTTTCACTAACTTGTATAAGTTAGTGAGTCTTCAGAGTGACGGTGAAAAGTTGATCAACTTTATGAAAAAGTTTACCAGAGAAAGCATGTATTTTCTGTCTTCGTAAGAACACAGTCTTCAATCTTTTGGCTTCGGAAGACTTTGTCCTTAAAGCTTCGGAAGACTTTGTCCTTGAAGCTTCGGAAGACTTTGTCCTTGAAGCTTCGAAAGACTTTGTCCTTGAAGCTTCGGAAGACTTTGTCCTTAAAGCTTCGGAAGACTTTGTCCTTGAAATTTCAGAAGACTTCATCTTTAGAAGATTTGGTATTGGCTTTAGAATATTTTACATTTAGAATATTTTCTATGTGAAGTGTAAGACTTCTAAAGTAACTTTTACTATGTAGATCATGCATGCATGTCTCCTTAATTGCTTTGGTTGCATAAGCCTTTCAAGTATAATCTTATAACATTGAATTTAAAATTTCACTATATCCTATTTTTCCATACCTGTGTCCCATAACATAAACATTATATTAAAAGATGCATATAATGATAGAAATGCAATTATAAAATATATACTAAACACATCTTACCAATAAAGTGTGATCTTGTCTAGTGTTCGGGGGTATGCTGGACAACCAAAGGTGAGCATCCTTGTTCAATAATTTTAATACATTAATATCCTTCTCAAAATGAGCAAAAGTTGTATGTCTAGCCAAATTTAATATAGAATCCTTCTAGAATTTTCCTTTGCAACCTTTCTGTTTCATGTTCTCATAAAAGTGTCTGACATAAAATATATGCTCAACACAAGAAAACACCTTCTAATGTTGGGATAAGGCCTTGTAATAACAATGGCAAATTAAAATTGAACAGATTCAAATATAGGATAAAATTTCTAATTTAGTATAAATAATTTTCACTCAATAAGCAGTTTTCAAATAAATGAACACCTTTTGCTTGTCACTTATGAAGGTGGAGTTTGAGTTCTTGTTCAAGTCCAAGTCATCACCAATCAAATCTAGAAACCATGACCAAGAAGCCATTGCCTTTGCTTCTATAATTGCATATGCCAAAGGGCATCGTTCATTATTTGGATTAAGGCCAACTACAGTGAGTATTTGTCCAGGATAAGGACCCTTGATGAATGCACCATCCAATCCTAGCAGATCTCATCCATTTTCCTTAAATCCTTCTTTTAAAGAGCCCAAACATACATAAATTCTCTTGAATCTTTTATGATTAGATGTGGGATCTATCAAAGATTCAACATTTAACCTGACTGTTGTACCTGGATTTCTTTACTTTAACTCCTCAACATATTCTCTAATCATTCCATACTATAAACTAAAATCTTTATGGATCTGTCCTAGAGCCAATTTCTTGGCTCTAAATGCTTTCATCTAATAAATTCTGACCTCAAACTTACTTTGAAATTGTTCTTGTATAGTGATGGGTGCAGATAGTATATATATTTTGATAAAGATTTATCGCACAGATTCAGTTTTAATTGGTTTTTACTAATACTAAACCACACACACAAAAAGCAAGTGTACCTGTCGTGTGGTAATATAGTGTTGGTAAGAACCGAGTATCAATCCGTGGACACACCTAGCCTAGTCAACAAACTTGACGTTTGACTATCAAATTTGATTTTTGTTAAAGAAAATGATAAGTTGCATTGGAATTATTTGTTAGGGTTTAGAAACAATGATAAAAATAAAGTAACTAAGATTTGAAGCGTTTGGATTTAAAATCAGGGAATAAAAGTTATCATCCTAATTAGACTCCACTTATGTAACCGTGATGAATTGGTGGTGTGATTTAAAGATATGGAATAATGTAATTATGTTAATGTTTATAAAGATGAGCTGGCGCGATTTCTCGTCTATCCTGCTGCCGTAGTGACTAGGATCACGTCAGGTTGAGTTTTACTGCTTAGATCAAAGCCCTAGTAATGTAGGTAAATCTTTTGTGATCTATTTGACATATGATTTCTAAAAACATAACTTAATGTTAAAAAGAGAGTTGATCAAGTTCCTTCCTAACATACCATTAATTTTAGAAAACCATAACAATTACTGAAGATTTCTCAAACTAATAAAAGGGAACCCGCAAATGATCAGAAAGT
>BJCM01245343.1:0-16120 GCA_018326385.1 Flaveria bidentis
CGGCTAATGAAAGTCTCAAAACCTGCAACCCATCTCACTTGACCCGTAGCTAATGAAAGTACATTTCTTGGCTTTTGCATCTAGCTTATCCTTGTCCTCATCCCTTGCCTAATATAAGCACTTCAACCAAATATTTTCAATTGCTCAATATTTACCCCCTTACCTTTGCATTTTCATTCTACCACTACACCTCTAAAAGAAAATTTCTCATTGTGTAATGTGTATTAATAGTTTACGTTTGACCCCGTGGTTTTTGTACATTAAGAAAGAATCTTCTTTCTCATTATGTAACGTATATTAATAGTTTTTTATTAACCCCGTGGTTTTAGTTAGGAAATGTAGTCTTAGATATAAGCACAAATAGGCTCATTTTGTATAAAATCTTTATGTCCATTTCTTTAACTAATAACTCAACTCATATTTCATTACCCCAAAATTTCTATACGGGTCATATAGCCCCATACACGTCGTATAGAGGGGTCATATAGCCCTATACGGGGCGTATAACCCCTCTAACAGCCCCCTGAAATTTTCATCGTAATCAGTGTCGAAAATTGTTATAAGCGTCATATAGCACTATATGTGTCGTATAGGGGGTCGTAATATGAGGCATATAGCTCTCGCCGCCCCCATGAATTATCTTCGTTTTCAGTGTATTTAACCCTATACGTCGTGTATGGTATACATCGCGTATAGACCATACACGACGTATAAAGGGGTGTGGATTTATATGAGTGGATGTCTCTATATTAAGACTCTTTCAGAATAGATCATCTCTATAATAAATAGTTTAGGTCAAACAAATAAATTTATAATTAATTATTCAATTTTTTATCATTTTTACGTAACATGATTTTTGTCCGTTAAAATTACAACCTAAGAACATATAAATTGCTTTCAAATCAATACACTTGAATCATGAAAGTGAAAGCCAACCGTTGGAGAAACACGATAAGGTCCCTGCACCGTTGTTCCATACAATCAATTTCAAATTTTAGTCATCACAACAAAATTGTAACGGATACTTCCGTTACTATTATTTAAAATATCCCCCTAATTCAACTTCTTTCTTCTCCAAAATCACCATCCTCTAATCTCCATAAACCTCAACAATCAACATTTTTTTTCAAATTCATCGCGAATTAATCGATAATCATTACGTATTTTGAAGAAAATGGATCTGGGTTGCTTGGATTTGGGTTGTATCGAAAAGCAAATCAGTCAAATCACTGTTGATTCAGATGATAGCCCTAAAGATTCTTTGCGGTCGAATTCGAAGCCTTCAAAGGTTCGTATTCCTCTGTAGTTCTTGTTAATGAGCAAGTTTCTTCTCTTCGATATACTGATTTTGTGTAAGTATGAAGATCAAACCCTAAGTTTGTTGATTCTAGGGTTTTAGTGTCTATCTTTTCCGACTGGGGATTTCAATTTGACCGTTACTTCAGTGATTTATGTTTCTCGTTGTGTAGTTAGAACTGTTGGTTTCAGTGTGTTGTTAGCTTGATATTCGCTGATTTTATTTTTACAGACTATCTATTTTGCTGGTGTTTTTGAAACTTTAAGATTGGTGTATGTGTTATATGTTTTATAAACAGGAAATTATTTGAAAGTCAAAATTGAGTTATTGACTCTAATATGAAGGAGATTGGTATGTAATGTAGAAAGCATTAGTAATGAACATTGATGTGTTTTACTTGATTAACCAGTTTTAAGCAAGAACTGTTATAACCACATAAGCATCTTTATCTGTTACACATAAGCAAGAGTGCGAGTTAAATGAGAATCATTATAATATAATTACGAAGTCGGAACCATATGAAATATGAGAGAGGAAGATCTCAGACCATGCACTGAACTATGATTCAAGGGCTATGATTATGAAGCTGGATTCGTAGTTTGTTGATCTAATCTTGAATTTGATTATAAGCTTGTTGCCGGTTGAGAACCATGAAATAGTTAGGACTTAAATGAACCGCTTTTAGGCGTTGATCATGGTCAAAATGAGGGGAATGGTGTCAAGATATAAGAGAGGGAGATCTCAACCATCCATTGAAACATGATCTGAAGGCTAAAGAGTGGTTTGATTATAAAGTTGATTTGTTGTTTGTTCATCTCACCCTCAGATCTGACTATAAACTTGTAACCAGATGATATGAAAGTATATTTCTGTAAAAAAGGCAATAAGATCATGAAGAATTTGTTTATTGCTGTATTATGTGGTTCTCATTTGTGTCTTATTTTATGGGTAAATACAGAATAAGGTATCAAAACAGGGAAACCAACCAAGCCCCCGTGTTCTTAACAGATTGACAACTCAAATCAAAAAGCCGCCTCGACGTAAAACCTCACCTCTCAGCTGGTTTCCACGCAAGAAAGGGGATTCCTACTTAGAAAGAAAACTGAAGTTACTTCAGGTGGTGTGGCATATTCATTCATTTAGTCAAAACATGTTGTTTGTATCAGTCAGATATATGTTCTTAGCATTTAAATCTCAGGAAGTAGAGGGCATGAAATCAACTCTAGATGAGACTCTCGGTGACACAAATCCCCATTTTTCAAAAGTCCTTAGAGAAAAGATGGCAGTTCGAGAGGCTGCCAACAAGGCAATAGAGGCCCGAAAGGCTGCACTGGTAGAAGCATCCTGGTGTCGTATACTCAAGGCATCAAGGTAATCTGCAAAGCCATTCTATAAATAAATCAAACATTCTTATTGTTTTGATTCTTATTTTATCTTGCTAACAGGATTGACAGCAAAGAAGCTGAAGATGTTCTGGTACAAGCAGAAAAAAATGCAACTGAAGCTTTTGAAGCTGCAAAAGAAATAGGAGTGATCATGTATGACATACAGGATTGCCCAAGAAAGCATTACAAAATAGAAACATCTGCTGGAAATGGAGGAGAATCCACAACTCATACGGTTACAACATCATTTGACACGGCATTTGAGGTTGATAAACAAGTGGCAGCTGCTGTGAAAGCTGCATTCGTCAAGCTCTCAACTTGTGCATCAATAGGCGAACAAGAATTCAAAGAAATCTTGAAAAAAATTAGTCAGAATCCTGATTTAGATGAAAACTATCAAGATATATGTGAGTTGCCTTCAGAATGTGAATCAGATGCTGGTGTTAATAATGAATCAAAATCCCACAAAAATGAGACGGAATCGAATAAGGAAAAAGAGAGGGAAAACCTTGTGGACATGATGTTGCAAAGGCTAAGATGTTTACACGAAGAAGAACTTGCTTCTCTTGCCACTATAGTTGCAACATGTGGTCTAAATGCTGCTTTAGCTGAAGCAGAAAATGGTTCTAGTGTTGCTAATGGTGGTGGGCAAGGTTCTTCCAAAGAATCGCTTCCAGGTCTTGACAAGTTCCTGGTCAAACGTTTGACCCGACTTGAAAGAGAGATACAAGATGCAAAAAGTGCTAAAACTAAAGAAATGTTACATAAAGACAAGGAGATAACAAAACAGTCTGAGGTTGTTGTTCCGGATTTAGGAAGTATGCTAACAAAGCACACTTCAAAGCTTGAGAAAGAGATAGAAGAGATTAAAAAGAAGCGTGGGAATGAATACGAGCCTGTCCCCAAGGTGAAAACATCTGAAAGACTAAAACAAGAAAGGAATAATAATAATGTGCCGAGCCTCAGTGAGGTTTTGGTACAGCGTGTGTCAAGACTTGAAAAGGAGGTACAAGAAGCGAAGAAGGAAAAGGAAAACGTCGATTTAAACAAAGGAAGGAGTAAAGAAAAGCTAATAGATGGTGATAATTGTGTTGAGAGCTTGGATACAGTTTTGGTAAAACATGTTTCAAGACTTGAGAAAGCAAAAATGGCTTTTGGGGACATAAAGGAGGATGTAAATGTGCATAAAAGAGACAAAAAGTTGGATTTGAAGCATAGTGAAGGAAGTTTGGACCAAATTTTGGTCAAACATAAGTCAAGACTCGAGAAAGAGAAGGTGGTTGCTGATGTGGCAGAACCCGACAACCAGACCAAGAACCCGTTGGCAGCTAAGCGGGAAGCAAGGGAGAGAGAGCTGCAGGAAGCATGGGGAGGCATGAGTTTTGGGAACTCGATACGACCACACGTATCTAGGCTTCAAAGAGAGAAGGCAAGTTTCTTGTGATTTTCACTTCTTTTTGTATCATGTGAATGCTGGAATTTTTGTTTTAATTTTTTGATCTTTTACGTTTCTTCACTGTGTAGGCTGCTTGGATTAAAGCCGAGGAGGCTGAAAGGAGAGCGACCGAAGAATCAAGGGTGGCTTAAGATATAAAGCTATTCTTGATGGATTCTGTGAAAGTGTTGATGAACAATGTGATTTGTTCAATCTTTTTGAGTCAATGAACCAGATACTTGCATCTTTGTAAATGGTCAATGTATATATTAAATTATTACCAAATGTTATTTATATGTCACCATTTGCATCGTTGTTGTTAGGAAATCCTGGGTAAACAACATGGACTTATGAAATTCACACTAAAAGTAAGGAGAATAATAATAATTTCATTTACATTTGCTTACCATTTCAACTGTTATAAGGAATTCATTGGATGTAATAAAATTTTGTAATTGGATATTCTCAAGGGGGTTGTGATTTGTATATCAAGCAAATTGCTTTATACATTACATTGGATAGCTTTACTGCATACCAACCATTTAAGAAACATGTGTGACCGTATTCCAGTAAACTTAAGGATCAAGGGAGTAAGTGTGCAATAAACTACTTGCAAGTTTTGTTCATTAGAAGACAACTCACATGTTCTTCAGATGTGATTATGCAACGCAGGTATGGAATCGGGACTCATCTTGGTGTTGGCGTGTCACTAGGATTTGGTTGGTACATCTTTGATGAATCAGCTTGTGAGCATAATTACAGGATCTCCAACTTCTAGAAACAGTAAACACAAAACAAAACAAAGCCAAAAAAAATAAAGTTATCTTGGGCGTTAATCGAATGCATTAGTCTTTTGAAAAGCAAGATTTCAAAATCAAGAAGTTTTAAACATATTTGAAATTTATTGTCCTAGGTATCAAACTGCAGAGTTGAGGGATATGACATGAATAGCTTGTTAAAAGCTTGAAATTGGAAAAGAATAAATAGTCACTAGTGATTCTGGTGGTAAATGGTAAAATCTCCAACCAAATAAATAGTCAAACAAACCCTTCCTATCACTCGACAAGAAGGATCCTCGTTTTAGCATACTACACAACACTTCGCACATGTGGGAACTGATGCAGTAAGAAGATGGGAGAATTCAGAGAAAAACGTCTTTATGAATTCATCATGGGACTTGATGCCAAGTTTTCCACCATAAGAACCCAAGTGTTGTCCATGAAACCAGCTCAAATCTTAGGAGAAGATTGTAGGTTGGCCTCTGAAGACGAGCGGCAAAGAAACATTATAGGAACATATGAATTTCAAACCAAATCCGAAGCCTTTCAAAACCTCTACACAAGGCCGCTAAGAAGGTGGATACAATTAGCAAAAGCCAAAAGGCATACAGGTCCAAAAGAGGCGCATGAACATGGGCAGTCTCCCTCATTGCTCGCATTATGGGAAGGACGGGCATACCCGTGATGGATGGTTTAAAAGAATTGGATATGATGCAACAATGGATGAGAAATCAGTTCTAATAGTTTGGCGGCCTTCTATGCAAAAGAAGATATCTTGCTAGAGACCACATGTCCACACACTCCTCAAGAAAATGGACATGTGGTCTCATGTTTCAAGCAAGTTCGCAAAAAGATTTTAGGGAGAATGCATTAAAACCGCCACATATGTAATAACTAGGTTGCCATCGAAAGCTATTAGGAATAAAACACCGTATGAGGTTATTAGAAGAAATGCATGCTACAACCATATGAGGGTGCTAGGTTGTTTGGTTTACTACCGAAGCATGGAGACAAGGGAGACAAGTTTGCATTAAGGGGGAGGCCTAGAGTGTCGTTAGGCTATGCTTAAGGCACTAAAGGCTACAAAGTTTTGATATAGAACACGCAAAAACAGTCACGACATGAGATGTTAGATTTGTATAAGATGAGTTCCTCTATGCAAGGTTAAAATCAAAAATGCAAAACCATGACATCCTTGACAATGTAGACGAATGGATATCCAACATAGAGGATGAATTCAGTCTCGCCTCGACCAACCAAAACGAAGTAATAGAAGATGTTCCTTTAGAACAAGAACCAATGGCACAACAAGAATCAATCCTTTCTTAGAAAAACATAATTCAAGAGGCCATTTACTTGTCATATTCACAAGGTCTAGAAACAAGCAATTAGAACTAAGAAGAAATAAATACAAGTTATTTGAATTATGATAATAATAGCCAGCCAAGAGAAAAGCAAGTTAGAGCTTCACCAAAGCAATTTAATAACTACAAAGTTAGGCTACCACCATCCATAGACAAATGATCACCCCACACCCGATCAGTCTTCCTCCACACTACATTCCATTTCAAATTATATTTCGTATGATGAATATTATCTAACTCACATAGAGCTTTTTCAATGGCCATTAGTAATAACAATAAGCCAAAAAGTTTCCATCAATTAAGCAAGATGAGAAGTGCAAAGAGGCTGTGAAGAATGAGATACAAGCACTCGAGAAAAATGGGACATGGACTCTTGAACATCTTCCAAACAGAAAACAAGCAATCGACTCAAAACGGGTTTATAAAATAAAATAAAACCCAAGCGAAGACACAGAGAGATACAAAGCTTGGCTTGTCGCTAAGAGTTTCACTCAAATTGAAGATATCGACTTCCATGATACCTTTGCCTCGATTGCCAAACTCAAAAACATATGAACCCGCCTTGTTGTGGTTGTCAAAAGGGACTATAGCATTTTCGGATTTTCGAATTTTCGGATAGTGAAATCCACTATCTGAAATTTTCGGATTTTCGAATTTGAACACTCCTACTACACAAGAGTTTATACTACCAAAAGCATGTGGCATGGAACTAATAGCCTATTATGGCGTAGACTGTTTGGGATGTTCTTTTACCAAAAGATTACGTACCAGCTATCTTATTTCCTTAAGAAGAGCTCCTTTGTCGTGGAAAACGGAAAAAAAACAATGTGTGGTCTCATGTTCTTCCGTTGAGACAGAATACCGTGCAATGCATTGAAACTGAGTGAAATTTGGGTTCGTTAGTTGTTGAAAGAACTACTTGTTACTCATACTTGTGCTACACCCTTGTTTTGTGACAATTTGGCAGCTTGATATATTGCCAATAATCTAGTATTTCATGAATGCATGAAGCATGTTAAGATGAATTGGTATTGAGAGAATAGTGAAAAGAAGTCTTGCCCCTATATGTCGACAACAAAAAAACAAGTTGCAAATCTGTTTCAACTTCAACGAGAGTAAATTATCTATCTATCCATCTATCATTTATGTTTATCTAATCTTTTATTTTAACTTTTGTAATTATTAATTAGTTAGAATATGAGTTCTTATGTTCAAGGACGGCCCAACAACATCCATGGCCCATGCTAGGGCTTTGGGCCTTCTAAAATAGTAGGGTCTTAAATTTTAAAAAAATTATATGTATATGTAATTCGTATTGTGTACGCTGCATCTGGGCCTCAAATTTAAGAAGAAAATACACTTGGGGCATTAAAATTAAAAAGAAAACAAGAAAAACCCAATTTAATGAGAACCTTTATGGGTTTACCCTCCTCATCGGCAACATTCAATTTTTTTCAATTTTGAAGTCTGAGAGTCTCAACCACCAAAAGTCTTAAATCAATGCTGTCTCTTTCAATCTTTCATCAAAAAAACCAAACCAAAGGTGGAAGACAAGAAGTCGATCAAGATTCAACTATTTAAGGCAACGCTTGAGTTTCAACTTTCTCATTAATCATCAAGCATTGATTTAAGCATGGCTATGAATCTATGATTGCGAGAGTCAGAACTCAAACAATCGGATGAATGGATGATTACAAGTTTTACAACTGGTTTTGGTTCTTTAAATCCTTAGTCCTCAATCATCATTGTCACTACGAATCTACATTTACATTTTACAACTTACACCTTGCTTTATTTATTATTCAAAGTATAATCCTCACAAGTCACGAAATTACAAGATTGTTATGATTGTGTTATCTCTATGAGGTGTAAAAGGGGTTGCGATATATTTGTGATTGTGACATTGGGTGATTTGAGTGACCGGTGAGAGTGACCAGGCCGTAAGGGTTACGGACTTGCGAACGACCACGACTAGGGGTTGTAAGGGCTACTAAGTACTAAGTGATAACGATCAACCAACAACCGAACAGGTCAGTGTTTGTGTTTTTGAAATCTGCTTTTAATGATTTACTAATTTGTTTGATTGTTTCTAAATTGTTTTTTGTTTTAAATTCTGATTTGGTTTCTAGGAATTGTTTCTGAATTGTTTTCAATTTGGTTAGGATCTGAATTGTTTCTAATTTGATTAGGATCTGAATTGTTTTCTAGGAATTAGAAGTTAGAACTTAGTTGCTTAGAATAATGTCAAACAAAATCCGTAGTTTGAATGTGGTGCATTAAAAAATGATAAAAAGGCTAAACGAGAAGCTTTAAATGAATCACTAAAAGAATTAATGTTAAAACTCGTAGTCAACAAAACGTCTAATAATCATGAAAAACTAGGTGAAATTCTTGGACACGTTGATGAAAACCTTAATGAACCTATGAATAATGATAAAAACTTTGAAAATTTTGATGAAAACCTTAATAAACCTTCAATAATGATGAGAACTTTGAAAATCTTGATAAAAACTTTAATGAACCTACAAATAGTGATGAATATACAAATTATATTCAAACTAAAAAACCTCTAAATTATGTTGATACTAATCAATGGAATAATATTAATAATAATTATAAAGATCTACTTATGGAATAATAAGAATAATAATTTTTAACTCCGCTTTATAAACTTATTAGTTTTTTTATTGACGGTCTAAAGCCCGGATAAAGAAGGAGCGTTTATATCATTATTTTTTGAGGGCCTTATATTTTTAGTTTGTTTTGGGCCTCTAAAAACGTTTAAGCTAGCGCTGTTTATGTTCATCATATGTATGGTGTATTTCAACACCTCTTTGGTTATAATGAATTGATCGAAACTATTTTCAATACCACAATTTTGACGTGACGTAGTGTGTTTGTGAACTTTATTAAACGACAATAACATTAACGTGGTTAAACATATAAAAGAAACACTTTTGGAGACAGAAGCATAGATAGCATACATTTATTTAACCGTGCTGATGTTTTTGAGTTTGATCGGTTTCGTTTTTCATGGTAACATCATGTTACTAACCGTTGATATAACCCGTGATACCCAAGAAATACCATATTATGAATACAACTCTGTTTTTTAATAAAGTTTAATACTAAAATGGGAAGAAAAAAATAATACAGCCAAAAATTATATCTTCTTTTTAAATTAACAAACACAAATTATTGAAGATAAATAAAATTAGTATAAAAGTTAATAGTTAAGTTAAAAAGTGTACTATATATAAAGTGCGCATATCACGTTAGATAAAATTTTGATAGGTTCAAATCGTAAATTGTTTGACGATTTGAATTATAATATCGAGTGTATTATATATACTATTTTTGAGTATATACAATGGACGTATGAAATTAAAGTATTTGGAAAATATAAAGCTATAGGATGAATTATTTCACAAATTGGTATATCCATGGATTCATACTTTGTACGAGTTCTACCCAAAGGATATAAATAGAAATTATTAGCGCACACTTAAATGTCCAATTTATGTTTAAATTCCTCTATATATATAGGAACTTGTTATTGTACTTTTTACATACATATATTGTAGCATGTTAAAACTTGTAGCAAAAGATATTAATAAAAACATGGAAAAACAGTGGACTTTTTATTACACAATGGATCTCTGTGTACATCTTAGTTGTATATTAGTCTGTCACGAATTCAACATGTCTATTGTGTAGTAGTCCCCATAAACAATATCGTTTATTATTCATATAGCAGAAAAGTATCATGAATTTATGTTTATAAAAAAGGTAACTCTAATAAATCAATTTCCATCAAACATACGCCCCAATACCTGCTAATCTATTATATATTTAGCACTGCAAATTAACCATCATACATAGCACTTAGATCATGATACAATAACAGATATAAACCTCATTCTTTTTGTTAGATTTCTTCAACTTATAGGCTTCTATCTTCTTCCCTGATGTCCCTAAACTTTTGACTCTTAACTTCAAAGATCCACCATTTTCATACTGCACTTATGATCTCCTAAGTTAAACAAACACATACCTACCAAAAAGATTGTAAAAATCAGACCTTTGTAAGTCTTTACGACACAGAATGCCGCCCCTTTCTTGAAGGGGTCGATGCCAATTTCACATCATCAGGGTTACCCGACCCGATACTTCCAGATGAATCAGTCTCGCTGTTCTCCGCGGTCCCACCTTTGCTCGACCATATTTTTGTCAAGATTCTCTTTGTGGCAAATAGACCTTTGACTTTATGAACTGGACCCTTGTCGGCTAGCGGGCTCTTTGCGTGACCACCATTGCGTTCCAGCCTCATGGAGGCTAGCTCACCCCTCAAGGTCCTGAGTTCTTCGGCTGTAGCCACAGCATCCCAATCTTCTTCTGTGTTAGTTGTGGTTGACCTTGAGCTGCCATGGGAAGCAGTGTTGAGGTCCTTTATTGCTTTGGGTAGGTCAGGTGTACTGCTGCCAGATGTAGCTGCGGCTCGGACCTGTTCAAAGAAGAGGACTTGAACCACTACACGCAACGGAAGCCTCTCGTTTTGAACCGCGTGCATACATGCCTCAACTGAAAGCTTCTTGCAGTCCATTAGCCTGCATATTCTCTTCCTATCACTCTTACTGATCCCAGGGTGTGCCTGCATGTTACAAAAGATACACATAAATCGGGTGTTTCACATGTGAAACGAATTCTGACTCTTTAGCAAGGAGTATATGTACCTTTAGATACATATCTATGGCTCGATATATCCCATCATGGGCCGGTCTTGAAAAGCCTGAAACGGTCTCAGCAAGATCCATGAACATGGATAAAGGAAGGTTGGGGTCCTTCGCGATCTCAGCAAGGTAAGAATCAATAAGTTTAGCCACCATTAACTTTGAAGCTTCGGATAATATCCCTCCACTTGACCTTCTTACTTCTTGAATCTCATTTCCTTCAAACTCACCATTGTGATCTTGATCCCGAACCTTAAACTCCTCAACTATTTTCTGAACCATTTGCACATCATAAATTGTGGGTTCACCTTCTTTCGCTCGAATCAAAAGATCATGAACCGAAGCCTCCTCAAGCTGTTGACCGATCCTTTTGACTAACTCCATCTTCGCGTTTTCCCCCAAGTCCACTAAAATAGCCATTTTTAAAAGCTTCAGCAAGAAACTACACGACAAGCTACCTTTCTCAGATGGCAAAAGCCAAATGATTGTGTCAACTATCGCCCTAGCTTTCATCATATCACCGCTCATTATAACGCCTTTGTTGAACCCCGCTAACCTTCTAAAAGCAAAAGCTTTCAAAGCTTCGCCGATCACTTCATCATGTACTAAACCCTTGTTTTTAATATTCACAAGGACCCGTTTGTATAAATCGAGCTCCAGCTCAGCCAGGTCCTCCACCCACCAATCTGCAGGCACGGTCATGCTCCTAAGACCTCCGTTTAACACGTGGTTATTGTTTTCTTCTGGAAGCTTTTGTCGGTTATATGTATAAGACCAGTCAACCTTAGAAACATCAGTTGATACCTTAGAAGCTATAGCATCGATACAACGACTGACAAGCTTTAGCTCCTCAGACATCACCATCACAGATTTGGTGGTTTGTAGTACTATGATTGAATCTTTCCAGCTTCTGAAAATGCTCGAGCTTAGAAAAACATCGATTTTATATATCAGATTCCCTTTCTCCATCGTCTCATGCATCTCGAGGTACTCAGCAGCACAACGAGCATTGACCACATTGTAAGCGTTTAAAGTTACAGTCATACCATAACAGAACTTAGCACATATCTCAAAAGCAGCTGGACCACCAGGAATGTCATGAATATCAATTTCATCACCGTTCCCGACCCCTTCGTTGGTGCTTGCTACTAACTTCTGTAATCGAGCACTCTTCGACAACAATGGAAACTGCAAACATGATTTATTAACAAAGTATTTAGAACAAAATAGCATGGTACAACTAGTTTAACTGGGCGGAAAACGGGGTTTTACCTTATGAAGATAAAACTTTGCATCTCCTACATTGATGACAAAATCTGTTGCCAACTCTGAAGCTACATACCTGCATATCAAACCAAAAACACAATATAATTTCAATGAAAAAAAAGTGTTCTGCTTCCATGGTACTTAGATCTAGGACATCAAATTTATCATTAACAATGCACAAAACAAGAAATTAACCGAGTATTTAAGCAATTAACCGATGTTAATGATCACTAATACTATAATCAGCATCCACCATTAGAGCTATGAAATGAGCTGCATCAAGCTTAAATCAAAATCATCTAATGATATGATTACAGAAGATAACAAGAACTGAACAATACAAATTAGGGGTTTATTTATATGTTTAACAAATCAAACAAGATGATGAACAGACATTAACATAACAGAAGATGCATTTGAATCGAAATTTACCAAACATTATTGTCAGTCTGAAACGTATCAGGTTTGGATCCAAGTTTCATGAACTTCATCTTGAGCACCTTCCGAACGCCAAATCACCTTCACTCCACAAACTATTTATCTTGTTTCCACTTCAAAGTAAGTGCAAATCACCAACATCCCCAAATTCAACAACCATCAAAACCCTAGCAATCAAAAAGAAAACCAGCTTCAAGATTGGATTTTCACTCCAAGATTCTTGAATTCAAAGGGGTTTTTCAAGATTTCTTGAAGAACCTTGTGTGTGGGTGTTTCTTGATGAAACTTTTGTGGGTTTTTTGCAAATGGGGAAGAAGAAGTGAGATCTGAGTAGAGGGTGTGAATATATATGAGTTGGTGAGAATCTTTAACACCAGAAGAGAGAGAAAGTTGAATGGGGGTGCATTTGTAATTTGTTGATTGACTTGAAGATGATGAAGAAGAGAGAAGAGGTTGTAATGAGGGTGTGCCCTGGTTCAGCGGCAAAGCCCATGGACTCCGGGCGACCCGATTTACTCAGGAGACAAAGACAACAGTAACACACACTCTTCTCACTAAAATACGCTTTCTCTCTCTAGATAACCACTGGAGAGAGAGGATAAAAGACGCCCCACAAGCATAAATCTGCCTATTTTTGTCTAATTTCTCTCTAAAAACTCACACCCTGCTTTTTCTTGTCTCTTTTTGATGTTATCTTGAAATAGGATGTTGATAACAAAAACTATATGGTGTGTAATTTGATACTGTAATAATACTACTTTTAACTTTTATTTTTGTTTTTAAAAATAATCCTATCTAGAAAAAAAAGTAATCCTAACGAAAGTTTAAAGCGTTAAAAGTCATATACTTAAGACTTTTCTTGTTTTTGTCCACCCGGACTTAAAACAACACCCCTCGGATCAAGGTTTTGTTTTTTTCTTCAGGAACAATTTTCGTTACTCACCGGAAACCACAATGTATTATCACCTACACATAAATTTACACAGAAAAATGTGAAAAAGGATAAATAAAAAAATATATGACCACAGAAAAATTGAATAAAATAGGACAAAAAAAAAACAAATGTGATACTGATTTATCATACGAACAAAACTAGAAAAACCGAACGACTCTCTGTACTTAGGATGAGATTATTTATAAAAATAAAAATAAAAATTAAAAGCCCCATTTATCATATCTTCAATATGAATTATTAAATGGATTATTATCCGTTGAAAGGTCAATTTTCGATTTTCAAGATCTAGATTAAAGAAACCGCATTACCGTTGAAGATCGAGAAACCCTGCAAAACAGATGGAAAACAGCATCTTGGAATCAGTTGCATTACGCCATTGAAACGGCAGACAACAAGCATCTATTGCTCTGTTTCAGTACAAGATAAGCCAATTAAATAATGGTTCCAATTAATTGCAATAAAAGATCACAAAATCAGTTAATTACCAAACTAAATCGAACCCATATGAGCTAACGCTCATCAATTAATAATCCTGCAATTATCCCACTTGAATATAAGAATCAAGAGACAAAATCCACTCTCTTTGCACATTTAGATTCGATCCAAATATCGAATCAAGTTGTAAAAGGTAAACGCACCTCAAAAGGGTATCAAAACAGCATCTTTACATACAATATTCATGTTTGTATGTACATCATATGGTGGAATTCACTATTCAGCCATTGAAGCATAACCTGTGAAGAAACAGAGCACCCACATGAACAGTTACTTCAGATGATCAAAAATGGAAACCGTGGGTCATTTCTGCATTAGAAAATGCATAAAACAACAAAGCATGTCAACCCCACCACCAAAAAGCACACAGACAGACAAACATCCGTTAAGAAGAAGAGAAACTGTTTTATAAAGAATCCAACAGAGCCACTACAATCTATCTTTCTGTCTTTGTGTAGAATCTTGTGTTTTTGCTTTCTTGAATCTGAAAACTGAAAACCGTAATTGGGTGGTGAAAAGGATTTAAAAGATGAAAAAGATCTTTCAATTTGATGTCTTTTTGTGTTGGGTGGATGATTTGAGTTGAATTTTGCAGAGATTTTAATTTGAGGGTTGGAGTGATCAATGTGAAAGACTCAAGAGCCCAATCTGCGGGGTATGTGATGCACGCCAATGCTGACAGTCTGCTGTTTTTTGCACCCTATTAAATGAGGACTTTTTGTAACTGTCCTTTTGTAAATGTTTGCATTTAACTGTTGTTCTTCTTCAAGGATCACATTCAAATTCATTGATTTACTTTATCCAATATGAGGATGTCACTGTATTTCTTCCGGTAACATTTGATATTTATCTTTTGAAGACATGTATGGGTTCATGTTTATAAAAAATGCAATATGTAGATTGTAAGAATAGATTCTAGAGGTAGATAGTAAGGTGTGTCTTATTCGTGAAAATACCTTATCAAACCTTTTATTCAATTTATTTATAAAGTAAATTATTGTTTTTCTTCTTATACCGGTTATATTTATCATTTTTTATTTAAAAATTATTTTCTTACATCCCGCTCCACAAGGTTTAAGAAAAATTATTATTTTTATTTAAAAATGTTAACCTTGTTAATTTAAAATGTTAAATCATCTATCATTAAAAAATGTAATTATGTAATTTTGCATGTAAAGACAATATCATAATTTATGTTAGGTTGTTAAAATTTCATTCATGTGTTATTGTTTCATTTACGAAACCTGCAGGATCGTTGAAAGGAGTCAGTTACAACACAACAACACAAAGAGTAGATTAACTAAACTTTAATCAAACAGTAAACTAGACTAACCAAGTTAAAACCCTAAGAACACAAGTAATGTAAGAGACAGAACACAAAGAACACAAGTGTATGGTTTTCAAAAAATATAGTATATTGCTTTCTCTATGTTCTATTACAAGTGTTACAAAGCATAATGGAAAGATACAAGAAAATGAGATACTTATACTACATCCTACAGTCGGCTATACTTTGAAAGTCAGCTGGATACAATTGACTAGACACAAACAAAATCAATTTTAGAGTCAAAAGGCAGATTGCCTTTTGACTTGTGACTATGACATGTCATAGTTCACATCCTTATCTATTACAAAAAGGATAAAGTACATAAGGTAGAAAGTTTCAGACTCAAGACCTCAATATACAATTACCAAAAGCATGGATCTTTTCACCAACTTATGTAAGTTGGTGACTTGCAGAGATGCAGCGGAAAGGTGTCCAGCTTTATGGAACAGTACATCAGATAAAGCATGTTACTAAAAGTCTTCGGAAGAAATCTGTCGTCATAAGTTGAAGCTTCGGAATACTTTGTCTCTGAGGCTTCGGAAGACTTCATATTTGGCTTCGGAAGATATTGGTCTTGGCTTCGAAAGATTTCACACTTAGAGTATTTTCTGTTTCATGTGTGAAACTTCCTAAGCATTCTTCTTCAATG
>BJCM01245344.1:0-18517 GCA_018326385.1 Flaveria bidentis
AAATCGGGTTGGACAAGAGGAACAAGGCTTGGTGTAATACTCCCTAGCAAGTGAGTGTTTGGAGGGCTTGTGGGTATCACGGTTTGAGGCCCTCTACCTTGAAGGCTTGCTGCTCAAAGACATCAACATCCTCATCCTTTTTCGAACTCTTTTGGCTGCTCAAAGGTAGTTTGTGGCAGCCTCTTTAAGGCTGTCCATGTTGTGTTGTTTGTGTACTCATAGCTAGCTTTTATTCACATACAAAAGATCCTTATGTTCTTGGGTTTGTTTACGTGTTTTAACATCAAAATAGAACCTGAAATTTCAGATTATAAACTATAATATAACCATCCTTTCCGCTGCGTTTTTCAGAAAGTTTAAATGGTTAAACTATGCAACTATGTTTTAACAAACCCCAACACAAGCAGTAAGTCTCCATCCTTTTTTCATGAATAGTGTACAGTCAATAACTCCTCTATGAAAACCGTGTTTCACCAGATGAGTTGAGAGTTTCTCATACCATGCTCTCGGGGCTTGATGTAGCCCGTAGAGAGCCTTATCCAGCTTGTAAACTCTTTCCCGATGGTAAGGATCCTCAAATCCTTCGGGTTGACTAACATATACTGTCTCACGAATTTCCTCATGAAGGAATGCACTCTTGACATCTAGTTGATAAACTTTGATCTTCATGTAAGATGCATAAGTTAGGAAGATACGGATTGCTTCCATTCTAGCCACAGGTGCAAACACTTCACTGTAATCGATTCCTTCGACTTGTCTAAAACCTTGAACGACAAGTCGAGCCTTGTTTTATATGACCCCTTGGTCATCTTTCTTGCATTTCAAGACCCATTTAGTGCCAATGACGTTAGCACCTTTTGGTTTATCCACCAGTGTCCAAACTCCTAACTTCTTGAATTGTAGGAGTTCTTCTTGCATGGCACTCACCCATGCCTCATCTTTTAAGGCTTCACTTACATATTTTGGCTCAAATTAAGACACAAAACATCGATAAGCACTATCGTGAAGATAGCCTTTTTCCATGACTGAGGCATAATCAGCTGAGTATAGCTAATTTCTTGTGTGTACTCCATATTGTACATCCCCTATGACGTTGTCTAGAGGATGATATACATTAAGTCGCGATCCGTGATGTGGTGGGTACAACTACTTCCTCATCCAGATTTTGAGTTCCTCGTTTAGTATATGTAGCCGTTGGAGTGCGAGGTTCCGAAGTGTCAGAGGCATCAACATCTTATGCTTGTGTACTTTCATTAGCAGGTACCTGTTCCTCCTGATCCACCTGATCATTCTTCAAGTCTTCATCGTCAGAGGAAGAGTCACTTACCTCAAGTGCTCCCCCTGATGGACTAGAAGACTCACCTTGTGAACCTGATGTTGTCGAGTCTAGTGATGGTGGGTTTAAGACATCGTACATCATTTTGGTCGATAACTCATCATCAAGAAAGGGATAGAGGAATGTTGAAGGTCTTAAAGATTCCATCATAATCGAAGAAGAATGCGGGTCCTTTCCCAGCAGGGGGTGGTGTATCTCTGAACGTCAACATTGCACCACATTTCTACTTGACACATTGAGTTGTTGTAAACTCTCTTATTCGGTATGTTGTATCCTAGAAAAAACCCTTCTTCAGCCTTCTCATTGAATTTCCCTAAGTGAGTTTTCTTCAGCAGTGTACATGGTGCGCCAAATGGTTCGGGGTACTCCAGATTAGGTTTACGTCGCTGGAGCAACTGGTAACACATTTTACCATGACGTTTGACCACCAGGACTCGATTTAAGGTGTAACATGCATTGGCAAATGCCTCATTCCAAATTTGGATTGGTAGTTTTGGGTCTGCTAGCATCATTCATGTTGTCTCTATCAAGCTCCTGTTCTTCCATTCAGCAACTCCATTCATTTGTGGAGTGTAGGCAGATGTGAACTCATGTACAATTCCTTTCTCTTTTCAGAATGCCTCCATCCACTGGTTCTTGAACTTCGTACATTGTCTGAGCGAATATGTCTCACTTTTAACTTGTAGAGAGATTCCAATGTGGTTACCAGCTGTTTGAACGATTAAAATGTTTTTTATTTGGATTTCAAAAACATTATCCAAGAGAATCTGGAGTAGTCATCAGTGACTACATAACAGTACAAATCACCAGCGATGCTCTTCATGCTCACAGGACCAAACAGATCCATGTGTAGAAGTTTGAGAGCCAATTCAATGGAATTTACTTTCTTTGCCTTATGAGACTCCTTGGTCTGTTTTCCTTTCTTACACGCTATGCAAAAATCCAGAAGTTGAAAATTCTTAACATTAACTCCATTTACTAAGTCATTCTAAATTAGATGATTCATATTACGTGGATTTATGTGTCCCATTCTCCTATGCTAGGAGATCGAGTCCCTCTCAGTTGCCTTTGACAAGAAGCATTGAACTTGATGATCGGTTGTGGAGACCTTTGATAGATCCAAGACATATAAGTCATTATATCTTGAAGTTGACATTAAGATTTGGTCTTTTGGGATAATGTAATCCTTCTTCAACACATAGCACTTCTTGTTGTCTAAAACAACCTTGAATCCTTTGTCACATATCTGGGATACTGAAAGCAGGTTATTCTGTAATTACTGAACATAGTTGACCTTATCAAACTTGACTTTTGGGTTTCCCACTTCACCTTGAGCGGTGATGTATCCTCCCTTATTTCCAGCAAATGAGACATGTCCCCCTTTAATTTGTTAGACATTTGAAAGGAGAGGCAGGTTCCCGGTCATGTGCCTAGACGCCCCGCTATCAACAATCCAGGTGTTTGTGATAGCACTGTAATCGACACCCTACACATTTAGAGGAAATTATCAGTTGAGGTTTGGGACCCAAGCCTTGACTGGCTTGGGTGACCCAGAGGAATCACACATCACGAACTCAACCCACTGTCCATTTGAGGGTGAGGGCATATCATTCATCTTAGTGTTCTCAGTATCAGACACTGGACTTGACTTTTCTTTCCATAAGCAAGTTTTGTGTAAGGCTTGTTTGTGATAAACAGACGACTAGCTTATGGTTTGAACTTTAGGTTCATTACTTCTTTTTGGTGGAGTAATAGAACTCATTTTGAAGAAATTGATTTAGTATCATAAGGTTCAATTTTCTTTCTTGGTGTTTGATAATAAGTCAATTAGAAGCGATGTGTCCTCTCTTTCCACAATTGTAGCAGGATCTACCTTCTACATGTTGGGAAAATTATCTCTATGGGGAAGTGTGTGATACGAGTGGAACTTTAGTCTGGTTGGGTTTGGACACTTATTGTTTAGATGTTTTTGCTTCAAAATTCATTGTTTGAACGTTTTTAACATCTTTAGCCTTTTGTTTATTTGGACTGTGACGTGGAGCACGTGGATGGTTAACTGGTTTGGTCGTTTTGGGTTCACAAATAGACATGATTGAACCTGTCTTTACATTAACCTGTTCAAATTGTTCATCCAAATTCACAATAGGCATCTTACCTTTAGATTTCAAAGTAGCCTCCTTCTGTTTAGTGACAGAATCCACCAGTTTACACATGGAATCCGGATCACTAACTAGAGGAGTGGACACCACATGATCCTTAATTGGATTGTTATCTACTGGTCTACATTAGCATTTAACATGATCTCATGTGTTGGTGGAACCACTTTTTAACCCCACCCCTCCCCGTTATTTCATTCTTTCACTAAGTGTTGAACTATGTGAGAAGAACTGGTCCAACTGTGCAGTTTTTGTTTTAATGAGTTGATTTCGACTTCTAAAACTAGTTTTTCTTTCTTAGTTTCTTCTAGGGAGTTCAAATAGAACTTTATATCATTGGCTTGAATAAAAGCAACAACCTCGGTTTCCCTTAGTTGTTTATTTAAAAGTTATATTTTCTCTTTATAACTGTGTTCATTTTGTTTTAAATTCCGATTAGCTTCTGTGCACAGTTGTAAGTCATTTACTAAGCTATCATTGTGGTCTAATAACCTAGCAAATTTTAAATCTATACTTTCTCTGAATTTGTTACATTCATTACAAGCATGATTTTCAAATAGTTGGTTTTTTGTACTTACCTGTGAAGACTCAGTTGAATCAGCCATCAACGCAGAGTTTGACTCTTCGGATGCTGGAAATTCTGAACATGTCATTCTGAGATCTTCTTCAATTAGGTGATTGACCACATTTGCATTATCTTCATTATCGGACATCACTAGTTCAATTGTGATTTCACCTTCACTTGCAGAGTCATCATCCAAACCCTCAATGTTCGATTCACCCGGACACACAAAACTGAAGGTCCAGTCATGTCCATCGTCACCTTGAGCAGTCAAGGCCTTTGTCTCTTTGCTTGACGAGGTAGCACCACTCGTGGGTTTGTCTTGACGGTTGAAAGATGAGAATGGATTCCCGTTACCTGTCTTCTTGGGCTTTACACATTCACGTTTGAAATGCCATTTTTTCTCCACAGTTAAAGCAGGTAACTTTGGTTTTGTCGAAACCAAAGGTAGTGTCTTTTGTTGCTACCAAGTTCTATCTAGTCTTTTTCACAAACTTTTTTGCTCTTCTGAAAGCACTAGCTAAGGCCCACATAATATCCATTCTTTCTAGCTCATTTTGATGCACCTGCTCCTAGTCTTCATCGGCCAGATGGCAATTACCAATTTTCCCTGCAACTAGACCATCATAAGAATGAACAAGTGCTGCTAGAAGGTCCATATGCACCTTTGCAACCTCCACAGTAATATTTCTGAGATTCTCGGTCTTCAACTTAGTAGCATTTGCTTCAGATGCGATATATTGGGTACTAGATGACCCTGACATTTCAGGACCTGAAGCTGTGGTTTGAGAAGGAGCAGTTCAACTAGGCACAAATGATGTTTGAAGTGGTGCTCCTGAACTGGTTGGGTTGGGATATGAGTTATACAGTGAAGGATTCTGGTCGTAGGATCCTTTCTGTGACCTGTACTTCATCCTCAGTTCCTCCTCCTTCAATTTCAAGATGAAGTCATTTATGTCTGCTTTTGCCGGTATATTATTTTGTCTCAAGTTAGACACAAATGAATCTCACTTTTCTTGCAAACCATCAACAAAGCTTGATACTTTGTCTTCCATTGACGTTGTGACCCCATGAGTGTGCATCTCACTCATTAGATGGTAGAACCTGTCTATGACATCATCCAAGCTTTTTTCCCCATCGAAGAGAACTTATCAAGCTCCTTTTTCAGAGCCTTCGCCTTTAGAGCTTTCAACGTTGCATTCCCGTCGTATCGTTTCTCCAAAGTTCCCATAACTTCTTTGCCTGTTTGTTCTCAGAAAACTGATGGAATATGTCTTTTGGTATTGACTGAGTCAATAGGGCATGCACCTTCTTTTCAACATTATACTTTGCCTTTTGGCTATCAGTCATACCACCCAAGGTTAATTTAACATTATCAGCACCAACCGGCATACTATAACCTGTCTCAATAGATTCCCAAAGGTTGGGATCAACTCCATTAAGATAGATCTTGAATCGCTGTTCCGTTGTGGGTAATCATCTAATGTTATAAGTTTAGATGGTTTATTCTGATTCCCAATTTCATTTTCTAGAACCAAAAGGTTCTGGATCCGTGAGTCCCTACCGGCAGTAAACACAGAGTACTGATCTTCCATCTCCTTAAACTTTGAACTTTTGAACTTTAAACTTATGCAAATGGACAGATGAGAATGAGTAAATTGTGCGATTGGACAAATGCGGATGGCCAATGTGGATGACTCAGTCATGCGAATGAAAAGTGCGAATGAATTCAATCGTGCGATTGGATTCAGTCGTACGTATGGAGTGTGTGATTGGGACAAGCGAATGGGGTTGTTCAGTCATACGAATGAGTAAGAGACTGAGTTCAATCATGCGAATGGGGTGTGCGATTGAGTTCAGTCGTGCGATTGAGCCAATCGTGCGACTAAAGGCTGTTGGTTTTGCAAAATCGAAGGTTTGTGACACTTTGACACAAAAACACGAATTTTCAAGAACCCTAATCTGTCGTATGCCGAAAAACGTAAACTTTTAGACCTGGAGACGTCGAAAACACTGTTTTGCTCAAAAAAGGTGACTCTTTTGAATGAAAATGTGATTTTTACACCGAAACTAATTGAATCACACGCAAAATCAAGAGCCAAAGCTCTGATACCACTTTTTAGAACCGTGTACGTACGGAGTACTAACTGATAATGCGTGAAACTAGATCAAATAGTGCGGAATCTTATTTGATTGGGATCCAATCAGTGAGAACACAGTTCCGATCAATCTAACGATTAAAGAAACGTTAAGAACGATTAGAACTAGATCAAATGTGAACTATGAAGTTGGAACAAGCTTTCTGGAGTCTCTGGATGGCTAGGGTACGAATATGTGTCGAAAGTCTTGAAGTGTCATGTTTTTTCATGAATTAGGTGGTATTTATAGGTTAGGGTTTTTCAATTGTGCGACTGAACCATTAGCATGGTTCAGTCGTGTGACTGAATCATGCGATTGATCCATGCGCACGACTGAAGGTTCTGTCGTGCGCATAATTCAATCTTATGTCTCAATCGTGCGACTGATCCAGTCTCCTGGTTTAGTCGTGCGACTGGTCCATTAGCATGATGTATTCATGCGTATGTTTCATTAGCATGGTCCATTCGAATGCAGACTTCTTACGATTCAGTTTGAACACGTTTCTCAATCATTATTGACTAAGAACTATGCACAATAACCTCAAACCTATATAGTTAGTTCAATATACTTTATTACACAATAAACAATGAAACATTAAACATTATAAGCATCAATCATATATTGTATTTCATTGAACTCGATCATTACATGTATGTAAGACATGACAGACATTTACATTAAGCTCCTAAACTAGGTACATATGTATCAACAGATTGGATCACCAATCAAATAGGATCCGCACTATTTGATTCGGTATAAACGCAGAATCTATTAGTATTCCATCTGAAAATGGTCCTGATAGAATTAAACAAAAAGATGCTCCATACTTTGCCTGAAAGTTGGAAGCAAACAATGTCCATATTCAAGAACACCATTGATCTCAAAGCAACTAGTTTGGATACATTGGTAGTTAAAGTTGAAGCTCTTGAAATGGATGAAAACTCAAGAAACAAGAGTATGAGAACACTTGTCACACCTTATCATTTTAAAGAAACCAAAAGTGTCGAAAGTGCTTTTATTTCTAACAATGATAGTGACAACTCTTGTAATTTGAGTGAAGATGAAAAATAAGTGTGCTTTTATGCATCAAAGCCTTCAAAGAATCTTCTCAAAGTAAATCAGGAAAAGAAAAAGGAAGCCCTAATGAGAGAAAAGATGTATCTACATCATCAACAAAGTCTTCATCAAACAACAACCAAGTAGAGCCCATCATTGTGATTTTGGACTCTGAAGAACAAAAAGCAGCCTTTGCAGCTTTCGGTTCAAGTTTTCAACTTTACTTGGGAAGCACTTTAACTCCTACCAACATCTGCCAACAAGACTTGGAAGAACTACATCTAGATGTAGTAGAGGAGATGAATCTTCAATGGAAAATGGCAGTGATTGCCTATAGAGCTAAACAGTACTTAAGAAGAAATAAAAATTTGGCTGCAACAAGTAAAACATCAAAGATTGGTGTTGATAAGTCGAAGGTAAGATGTTTCAAATGCAATCTTTATGGGCATTTCTCAAGAGAATGTAATCAACAATCAACTCCTGACATGACACAACAACAACAACAGTAGTCTTATTAGCATCAATCTTATCAACAAACAACATCTCAAAGATCTTATAGATAACAACAGCTAACCAATTCATCCCCACCAGGCACAAATGCATCAGCAGGACCTAGTAGTTCTAAAGAAACTGGGTTGATCATACTATAAGATGGAACCTGTGACTAGAGCATGTATGAGAAAGAAGTTTTGGAAGAGAATCAAGCTTTAATGGCCCACATGGAGAACAAAGTTCTACCCATGGCTAGAGTGGTAAGAGATGGACTGTGTTCATTAGTATGTGTTGAGGAAGTTAAAGATATAGAGTCCATGCTCAACAACTAAAGTAAAAGAAACAATGATTTTGAATGAATCTCATGTAAGAGAACATAAAATATATCAAATCAAAATTAACTATTTACAAAAAAAATATTTGGGTAAACTTGTTTCAAAAAATTATAGCTTAAAAGCCCAAGTTGAGCATCTGACCACTTTCTTAACTAAATCCAAGGTTGATCATGCATCAACTGAAGTGAAACTTCAAAAGTTTCAACTTTCATCTTAACATGATGAGAAATTATTGAATTCTCATATTGAATCAAAGAACAGGTATGGTTGGGATATATTGCTTTTGCACCTCCTCTGAATGAAAACTACATAACTTTACTTGAAACAATGAAAAAAAGCTTGTCAAATCATTTTATGCCATGCACCAAGCTCGAATCAAAATCTAATGAACAAGTTTATAATAATGAATCTGAGGTGAGTGAAACTGAGTCTTTAGAATCAGGTAAAATCAAACAAAATGACTCAGAATTTGACTTTGATGAATGTTATAACTTGAATGATTCTGATGAACATGATGATTAATCTAAGGATCAATTGGATATTGGTAAGAATGTTTCATTTAAAACAATCATTCCCAAAGTTCTTGAAGAAACAAAGTTACCATATCCTCCAAAGCAAAGAAATATGTTAAAGACTATTTGCAAGAGAATAGCTCAGCCAAATGAAGGTCTTCAAAAACTTCATCAGCAGCAAAACCCTTCAACTAAAGTGATTGAACAGTGTACATCTACTAAAGTACACACATCTTCCACTGAAAAGGGAAAGAAGCAACTATCAACTAAACTTCTCCGGAAGAAGAAACATTCTTCAGTAGTAGATCTGCGGAAAAAAAATCTACTGAGTCAGTAAATGATCTGCAGAAGCCAAAAGCAGCAACCAACAAGAAAACAAATCAAAAAGGTGTGAACTCAAAGCAACAAACTTCAGCTGATAAACATGAACCTTTTGGCATCATGTCAGGAAAGGTAAAGGGGTTAGCTGCTGCAAAATTTTGAAAAGGAATTGAAGACTCAAAGATAGCAAAGAAGAAGAAAGTGATTGAATCTAATAATGACTCAGAAGAAAAGTATTGCAATTGGTGTGACATGAAAAATCATAACACTGAAGATTGTTACTTCAGCAGCTATTGCTCCATTTGCAATATGAACAATCACATGACTTCATATTGTTACTTCAACAATATGCTATTTGTGACAAAAATAACCATTCA
Organism: Flaveria bidentis; assembly: GCA_018326385.1. NCBI lineage: Eukaryota > Viridiplantae > Streptophyta > Magnoliopsida > Asterales > Asteraceae > Flaveria > Flaveria bidentis. The sequence continues at coordinate 9,287 of BJCM01245344.1, forward strand.
ACTTAGGAATGTTATTTTAACAAAAAGAACAAGACAAAGAGAAAAAAGAAGAAACCACCTGAGAACGATGAATCAGAATCTCAATCCAGTGATGATAAAAAAGATTCAAATTAAAGAAACAACAAAAACAAAAACGAAAGGTGACAAAACTAAAGGAGAAATCATCTGCTGATGGTGAACCTTTAAAGAAAAGACAACCTCATCAGCAATCAAAAACACCTCACATAAAAGTGGATTTGACAAATAAGAAGTCAAAGGTTTTGATAATTTTGAAAATGTAACTCATGTTTCACATTCAAAATCAAAGGATGATGAAACTTTCAACAATCAAGGATCATCATTAATGTCAAAATAGCAAACAAAGAAAGAAAATATGCCTGAGGAAGAGATTGAGAAACCATAACAAAATTCCACGAGATCATCATCAACAGAATCATCCTTACCACAAAGAACACACAACGAATCAATTGAATCTAAAATTAATACTGAAACTTTAAGACTCGTTCATGAGGGAGTTACAAATTTAGACACCACTAGAACACCCAAGATCATTAAGGCTTGGGTTTTGAATTCTAATTGATTTCTTTAATTGTGCAGGATCATTCTTATAAAGCTGACAACAAGTGGTATGTTGACAGTGATTGTTCCAGACATATGATAGGAAACTATTCTTTTCTCCATGACTTCAAACATAAAAATGATTCTTATGTTGCATTTGGTAGGGATAAGAAGGGAGGTAAAGTTATTGGTGAAGGAATGGTAACTAATGGTGTGCTCAAATTTAAGAAAGTAAATTACTGTGAAAATTTCCAATATAATCAACTAAGTGTGTCTCAAATTTGTGATCAAAATTATACCACATTATTTGATAACACTAATTGTTACATTCCTTAGCCAAGTCTTTCAGTTCCAGGAGATTAGATCCTTCTTATAGCATCAAGAAAAGGAAACACGTATGTTTTGGATATGAACAACATAGCACTCACGAGTAATGAAACATGCCTACTATCTTGTGTGTTTCTGATATGAACGGGATCGTTGAGCATGGATCTTAAGATTCAAATTAATAATAACAAAACTTGATGATTCGATGCTAAAATATAATAATGATGAACACAAAAGTGTTTATTGCTTGATGTTTATTGTTTTGATGATGAATCATCATCAATGAAGAATGATGATATGATGTTGTTGGTGATGGAACTAATTCCCACACTTGGTGGAGAATTATTCACTCTTTACAATAATGATATATGTTAACATTTATATTAATCGAGCATTCACAATAATTACAAAATAAACCCTAGACTAATATTTTTGTTGCTTTTGTTTTTCAAGTCTTCAACTTCAATAATATTGGAAATCTTCAATTTCTTCAAAGGTAGAATACCCAACAATACTCCCCCTAAATTATAGATTTCCGATGTGAAATGAAGCTTGATCTTGTTTTTGTTGAATAGTTGTTCAAAGCCAAGAATTTTTTTGCTGATGCGGAAGCGAGGTCTTCAAAACTTTGGTACAAATATATTTTGTAACTCGATGTCAAATTGTTTATGTTTGATGAGAGCCCGAATACTGTTGGGTTTTGTAACATGTTTAAAGCAAGTTTAACCATTTAAACTTGAAAAACGCGGAGAATTTTTGTGGTTAAAAGGTTTTTTATAATCTGAAATTTTGAACCATTTTTAACCAAAACAAAACCCATAAACAAAGGATCATATAAATATGTGAAATGAAATGCTATCAAACTGAGAAAGGCAACCATTGAGTGTTCTTGAAACTACCTTTCAAGAAGAAAAGGATGTAGTATGGATGAGAAGAAGATGATGATGCTTCTTGATTGTATAGCCTCCAAAAGAGAAGACCTCAAGCTTGTATACCCACAATCTCTTCCAAACACCTAGCTTGTAAGGGAGTGCAACACCAAAACCCTCTTCCTTTGCTCCTTTAAAATCCGAAATTTTCAGCTTTGTTATGCCTTGAATCCGAATTTTCAGCTTTGTTTAGAGAGAGTTTTTTGCAATGTGTGTGTGAGAGAAAGTGTTGGCTAAGCTTGAGTGTAAGAATGGATTAAAATCTTGTTGTAACCAAGACATGCAATCCCAAGGAGAGCCTCTCCCTTGAGCGGCCGAATTCATTCAAAAAAAGGGTTCCCCCCATTTTAAATTTTATAAAAAAATTTTACACTCTTAACCCATAAGTTTATAAAGTTAAAACCTCTTTTAATTTTATAACGTTAACATACTTTTATTTGTTATTATTTAACTAAATTAAATAATGAAAAAAATAATTTCTCATGAACAAATTATCCATATAATGTTGTTCTATTACAAAAGCAACGTTTTAGAAAACCTATTTTCTAAATTGGTGTCAATATTTATTTGTATGATCTTATCAACAAATAATTATTTATTGGTGTTTGTTTAGCTTGTTATTAGGTATGACCCAACTTGGATCATAACGTACTAACCACATCAATCTTATATATGTCTTGGGCAAACAAGTTCCAACAAATATGAACCCTGATTTTGTTTTGTGATCATAAGCCCAATCTTCAACACTTGGGCCCAAGTCCAACTGTTGTTTTTATTTTGTTTAATGGCGAAGTCCAAGTAACAAACCCAATTGTGTTAATAAGCCCATACTCCATGAACTCATTCGCAACCCTAATTTTGCAAACCATAGTTCGCAAACCCTAATTGTTTGACCCTTACGACAGCCTTCAAACTTCGATTTCTTGCAAGGGTCTGCATTAGATCTTGTATTGTTGAATTGTTGATGAAATTGCTATTGTAGTATTATATTGATGAATCCAAATTATTGGATTTCTCATGAAGAACACTCTAACTTTTTCTCCAAGTTTTCTTCAAATCTTCAATAATTTTAGCAATCTAATCATAAAATCTCATCAAAATCAATATGAATCCATCAACTCCAGCTCTGATACCAATTGTGTGTTTCTGATATGAACGGGATCGTTGAGAATGGATCTTAAGATTCAAATTGATAATAACAAAACTTGATGATTCGATGCTAAAATATAATAATGATGAACACAAAAGTGTTTATTGCTTGATGTTTATTGTTTTGATGATGAAATCATCATCCATGAAGCATGTTGATATGATGTTGTTGGTGATGGAACTAATTCCCACACTTGGTGGAGAATTATTCACTCTTTACAATAATGATATATGTTAATATTCATATTAATCTAGCATTTACAATAAATACAAAATAAACCCTAGACTAATAGTTTTGTTGCTTTTGTTTTTCAAGTCTTCAACTTTAATAATATTGGAAATCTTCAATTTATTCAAAGGTAGAATACCTAACATATCTAAGTCATCAAAAGATGAATCTCAGTTGTGGCATAGAAGGCTTGTTCAATCCAACATGAAGAACATGAATAAATTGGTGAAAAATGACTTGGACATTGGATTGCCAAAGAAAGAATTTTATTGTTCAAACCATTGTTCTTCATGTTATAAAGGAAAACAACATAGAGTATCACATAAATCCAAAAGTATCAATACAAACACTACACAACTCAAATTACTTCACATGAACTTTTTTGGTGCAATCAATGCGATGAGCAATGGAAAAAGACAATATTGTTTAGTGGTTGTGGATGATTTCACTAGATTCACATGGGTCTTTTTCTTAAAACAAAAGAGTGAAACATCAGAAATATTAATGGAGTTTGTCACCAAGATTGAGAATCAACTTGATTTAAAAGTTAAAATTTTCAGGAGTGCTAATGGGACTGAATTTGTTAATACTATCGTAGACTCTTTTTTGCAGGAATAAAGAAATTGCAAGGCAATTCAGTGCACCAAGAACTCCATAACAAAACGGAGTTGTTGGAAGAAGAAACAAACTCTCATTGAAGCAGCAAGGACAATGCTAGCTGATTCATAATTGCCAATCACCTTTGGGCTAAAGTAGTGAACACAACATGCAATGTTCAAAACAAGACATTAATTGTCAAAGAACACAATAAAACACCTTATGAGTTTTTATTTAAAATAAAACCTTACATCGGATATCTTAAAGCTTTTGGGTGCCATGAATCTGTTTTAAACACAAAAAAACAATTGGGAAAATTTTTAGAGAAAGCCTATGATGGTTTCTTTGTTGGATACTCTTCAACATTTAAATCATATAGGATTTACATTCCATAACAAAACATTATGGAAGAAACTCCTAATATGTCATTTAATGAATCCTTATTTCCTAAATCTATAAAAGGATCATCATGGTTGTTTGATATAGATGCACTCACACACTCATTAGACTCTAGTTATTTGAATAATGCAGGTTCTACGGATGCATGTTATCCATTTGTTACTCCAAATATGAATGAAGTGTCATTATCTGCTAATCCTCCAAAAATACAAACTTCGAGTATAATGAAAAAAGGAACACCAAATAATGTCAATAATGCAGCATAATACCAGCCTAATGGATCGACATCCTCAGATGCAAACACTTCATCGGCAGCTGTTAATTCCGCATCTACAAATAAGTGTCCTACATCCGGAGATATGGATATTGCATCAACAGATGTTCCATCCATATCAGTACATATTCCATACATTGGAGATGATCCATTGCATTCCAAAGAGTTAATGCCCGTAAGTCAACAAATACCATCTATAGATGTTCCTGTAACTCCTATGGATGCACAAAATACATTCATAGAAGTTCCTGCAGAAGACATTCATAATGCAACTGATATACAAACTCAGGAGAAAAATCATTCAGCTTCTAATGATCAACATGATGATTACTTTGATTACTTCATAAATTCAATGAATATGACTAACTTGGAATCATCTATTCCAGTTGAGTCCATTTCAACAACAAGAATTCATAAGACTTATCCAATAAACAACATCATTGGTTATCTTAATGAAAGAACCACAAGAAGCAAAGGGGGAGCTGCAAACATCTGTCTTTTCACTTGTTTTCTTTCACAAGTTGTTGCTCCACACATCACAGCTACACTAAATGATAATAGTTGGATTGAAGCTATGTAGAAAGAGCTTCAACAATTTAGAAAATAGAAATTTTGGAATTTAGTTAATCTACCTGAAGGACAGCACCCAATTGGCACAAGGTGGCTCTTCAAAAATAAACTAGATGACAAAGGCATAATTATGAGAAACAAAGCAAGGCTGATTGCACAAGGTTATACTCAAGAAGAAGGGATAGACTATGATGAAGTTTTTGCTCCAGTTGCAAGAATTGAAGCCATAAGAGTATTCCTAGCCTATGCATCATATAAGAAGTTCATTGTCTATCAATTTGATGTCAAATGTGCTTTCTAATATGGGAAAATTCATTAATAAGTCTATGTAGCTCAACTACCTGGTTTTGAAGATCCTGATTACCCACATATGGTATACAAGCAACATAAATATTCTAAGTGTGAAATCTTTTAAAGCCAAGACCAATATCTTCTGAAGCCAAAGATGAAGTCTTCTGAAGCTTCAGAGACAAAGTCTTCCAAAGCCAACACTTGAAGACAGATTTCTTTCAAAGACTTTTAGCACAGATGCTTTATCTGATGTACTTTTCCATAAAGCTGGACCCCTTTCCGCTATAACTCTGTAAAGTCACCAACTTACATGAGTTGGTGAAAAGGTCTATGTTTTTAGTAACTGTACATTGAGGTCTTGAGTTTGTAACTTTCTACTTCATGTACTTTATCCTTTTTGTAATATATTAGGATGTGAGCTATGGCATGTCATAGTCACAAGTCAAAAGGCAATCTGCCTTTCGACTCTACAATTGATTTTGTTTTGTGTCTAGTCAATTGTATCCAGCTGGCCTTCAGAGTATAGCCGGTTGTAGGATGTAGTATATGTATCTCTAGTACTTGTAACTTTCCTTTATGCTTTGTAGCATTTGTAATAGAACTTGAGAAAGCAATATACTGCAATCTTGAAAAGCATCTCCTTGTGTATCTTGTTCTCTTGGTCTGCCTCTTACTTGTGTTCTTTGTATCATCTCTTGTGGTTAATCTAGTCTCATGTTTGGTTAAGTTAAGTTACTCTCCTCTTTGTGTTGTTGTGTTGTAAGTGACCACCCTTCACCGGTCCTGCATTTGGTATCAAAGCATTCTAGGCTCTTTATATAAGATTTCACCATCTTTAAATCCTCACACATACAAATACTTAAACTTTTCAAATGTCAGCCATTTCCAAAACTGATATGGAAACTGGAACCATGAACAAATCCCCATTGATCACTCTCCATGACTTTGACACCTAGTGCCAAAGAATGAAAGGTTTCATTAGGTCTCTAGATTCAAGAATGTTGGAGTCTGTTGAGAATGGACCTTACATACCAAGCACCTCTTCTGCTACTGGTGGTGGTATGATTCCTAGGGCTGTGGCTGACTACTCTGATGAAGATAAGAAGATAGCAGAGATTGACCAGAAAGCCATGACAACCCTTCAGACTGCTCTTCCTAACTCTGTGTATAGAGGTTCCAAGAAACGCAAAACAGCTAAGCAGCTGTGGGATGAATTGAAACTGATGTATGAGGGTTCCTCTAAAGCCAAGGAGAACAAGAAGGATCTCCTGAAGTAGCAGTTTGAAAATTTCACCTTCAAAGTAGGTGAAACCATGACTCAACAATACTTCAGGTATGTTTAGATTGTGGATACCCTAGTGGATGGGGAGTTGCTCTTGAGAACAGAGACATTGTAAGGAAGTTCATGTCCTCACTTCCTAGGAAATGGACATACTACTGTGTGCTTATCAAGAGGACTGCGAACCTGAAAACTCTCACTCTAACAGAGTTATATGGGATTCTCAATGGCTACCAGATGGAGATGAACATGCAAGGTTCATATCGAAACTCCAACAATCAAATGGGTTCAGCCCTTCATGTGGTTGAAAGGGATAGCATAGAACCCCAACATTATCTTATATGCTATCATGACAACTCACAAATAGGTCCTTTCATCACCTTCCCAGAGACACCAAGGGAGAACTACACTCAAGGAAGCCCATTCCAAGAGACAAGTTTTTCTCAAGCCTTTGTGTCTTTTAATGAAAGTTGTGGCAGCTCTCTATTCACCCTTGAAGACCTGGACTGTATCCATCCAGATGATTTGGAGTACATGGAAATAGTCTAGCAGATGACTTTTCTCACTCACAGAGCCAAGAAGTTCTACAAGCGGACTGGAAGGAAGTTCCCCAGCAATGCAACCAGTGTAAAGTTCGAACTGGATAAAAGCAAAGTCAGGTGTTACAACTATAACTTGATGGGCCACTTTGTCAAGGAGTGTATGGCACCAAGAACAAATAGTGGCCAAGCACAATCCAGACCAAACTACATTGACAAGGCCACCCAAAATGACAAGCAAAAGCAACAAGCTATTGTTGTTTTTGAAGAAGGAGGCTTTGACTTGAGCTTTCAGGTGAAAGATGCTTCTCCAAACCTAGCACTGATGGTAGATCATGATGAAGCCAAGGTATTGGAACATCTCTATACCCATGAATGCATTGCTAAAGTTAACATATATAGGTCCTACAACTTAGAAATAAGATCTGATCTTGACTCCTTGAACATCTTAAAAGCTGATTTTAGAAAGTCTGAAAATGATTATAAACTAAAGATAGAGGACCTATAGAAAACTATTTCAGTTCTAAAACATGAGCATACAAATTTTAGGGCTCGGATCAAAGATCTCATAACTAAGTTGACTGAGTGCCAGGCTAAGCTTGTGATCAGCAAAGCCAGGGTAGAAAAGTGTGTTCTTGAAGAAAAGACCTTCAAGAACATGATATCCTCATCCCTACACAACAAGGTTTGTTATCAAAACAAGCAAGGACTGGGATCTAATGAGATAGCTCCTCCACACACAATCTTGTCTGTAAGATCACCCGGGTGTGGAACTTGTGAAGATGAGCTTCCACTCATAGACCCATTAAGTGAAGAGGATGATGAAGTGATAGTGAAGAATTCCTCTGAGAATAGTGAAGAGGAGGATTCTAGAAAGGGCCACTATCCTTCAAAGGAGAAGAAGAAGACTGTGATGACCAAGTCAATGAGAAAGAACTTGATCAGAAAGAGCAAAAGAAAATGTAGGTAGGCTCAAGAGATCAAGGCTACTTTTGACTCTAAGCAGAAACAAGTTTTTTATCTCTGTAGGGTTTGAAGTAGTAAAGATTGAAGACATCAACCTAAACTCTTCTGCTAAGAGTTCTAGTTCATGTTCAAATCATCTCAGTACCAAGAAGAAGGTTGATCTGATATGTACCACTGCTACACAGCCTGGACCATCCAACTCCAAGAATAGTCCTCAGCCCAAAAAGACTGTCTCAGCACCTGCAAAGATGAAGGTGGAGAGGGGATGTGACCAAAGTCAGTCTTGTTCCCAGTAGAAGGATCTTGGGAAGAAGAAAATAGAGAGTGTCATGTGTGAAAGTAATGATCATCTTGCTAAGGATTGTCCATACAATCCTGAAGGTACTCTTCACATGATCAAGACAAGGACTTCCAAGAGTTCCAAGAAGATTCAATCTTTGGAAGGAAAACCTGTTTCCTTCGGAAGCTCCAAAACTAAGAAGAAGGCAAGTGGAAAATTGCCTTCGGAAGAAAATTTGGTCTCGGAAGGAAGGAATACTTTTGAAGCACTAAAGTCTGCTACAGTGTTTGCAGAATCTTCTGAAGGTCCATGTTAGAACCCTTGGAAGATTAACATTTAGTCTTTTTGTATATATTTTATAGTTTGTACTAGTATAGGGACTAGTTTTGTAAATTGTTAGTTCCTTAGTTGCTAATATAAATAGCTTAGACTAGAGAGTTAGACAAGGAAGAGCGGTTGCATGCAATTGTTCAGATACAATTTTACAGAGAATTCAAGTAAGTTTGTTGAGAATTGCTAACTGCTTTCTTACTCTTGTAATTGTCTTAGCTATATCAATGAACTGTGAATTTGTTGATATTGCTTGAATCGATTACAATTGTTTGTGTTTCTCTTGAATTGTTCACATAAATCATTACAGATTGTCTCAATTGATCCTATCAATTGGTATCAGAGCATATCAATTGATATCAAAGCCAATCAATTGGTATCAGAGCATATCAATTGATATCAAAGCCAATCAATTGGTATCAGAGCCTTCGGTTGAGTGTTTTTGAAGTTCTGTCGAAAATAGAAACTTCAAAAATCCACTGAAATCTGTAATTGATTGACAATTCGAGTGAAA
>BJCM01245360.1:0-22901 GCA_018326385.1 Flaveria bidentis
ATGGTCGACACTGTCCCCCGCAACATCGAGAAGTTTATTAAGGGTGTACCACCCCAAATTCAAGATGCTGTGGTGGGTAGCCGACCCACAACCTTGGAAGAAGCCATCACTATCACCGCTCAACTCACCGAGAACCATATATGAGCAGGCACCATGTCTGTGAAGGGTGCAAAGAAGGTGGAAAAGATGGCTACCGAGTCCGTTAAGGAAACTAAAGCTGAACCGTCTAACAACAACAACAACAAGAAGCGCAAGTTCACACCGGCACGCAACTATGCCGTGGCTGCACCCAAACAACCCCAAAGGCAACTTGTACCTGCGGCTACGCCTGTGGCACAAATGCCTGGGGCTAGGGCTTATGCTGGTCCTTAGCCTATGTGCAACACTTGTAGGTATCATCATCGGGGGAATCAACCATGTCGTATCTGCACCTTATGCGGTAAATATGGTCATTTGGTGGCGACTTGCCACCGTGCACGTAACAATGCGGCCATAGTCACAAACCGTGTTTGCTACAACTATGGGGAACCTGGTCATTTTCGCCCACAATGCCCTCGTCTTATGGGTAATTTTCCACAAGACCGAGGACGTGCTTTCAATATCAACGCAAATCAAGTACAAGCAAACAATGATGTGGTAAATGGTATGTTAACTTACCTTTGACTTGTGTGACCTATTCTTTACATGCGTTAACTGTGTCGTTAAATACCTTTAAAATTGAACATGTATGTTCCTTATTAATAAAACTTATGCCTATGTCCTATTTGTTTCTGGAGCCGATAAGAGTTTTGTTTCGTTAGAGTTTGAACCCATACTTTCTAAGCCAGATACGAGACTAGAAAGACCTCTCACCGTTTAAGTTGCCAATGGAGAACCGATCACCGTTGACGTCATTATTCGTGATTGCATCTTAAGTCTTGACACACATGATTTTCTTATCGATCTTATTCCTATGAAAATTGTAAGTTTTGACGTCATCATTGGTATGGATTGGTTAGCCAAACACCATGCCGAAATCATTTGTTTCAAGAAGTGCATTCGTATACCGTTACCCTCTGGAAATACTTTGAAAGTGTTTGGTGAAAAGTCTTCCAAAAGACTTAAACTCATGTCTTGCACCCAAGCCCGAAAGTGCTTAAGCAAGAAGTATATGGCCTTCTTGGCTTACGTGGTCAACACGAAAGTCAAAGGGAAAGAACTCAAGGATGTCCCTATCGTACGAGACTTTCCTGAAGTATTCCCCGATGACCTTAGTGGTTTGCCTCCCGTGCGTGAAGTTGAGTTTAAAATTGTCTTGATACCCGGAGCAAACCCTGTGGCCAAGTCACCATATCGGCTTGCACCATCGGAAATGCAAGAACTTTCTAGTCAACTTCAAAAGCTATCTGTGAAGGGCTTCATTCGTCTTAGTTCTTCGCCTTGGGGTGCATCTGTTCTTTTTGTGAAAAAGAAAGATGGATCGTTTCGTATGTGCATCGATTATCGTGAGCTTAACAAGCTTACCATCAAGAATCGTTATCCTCTTCCTCGCATCGATGACTTGTTTGACCCACTTCAAGAAGCTGCTATTTTATCAAAGATCGATTTATGTTCTAGCTATCATCAGTTGCGAGTCCATGATTATGATATCCCAAAGACTGCATTTCATACTCGATATGGGCACTATGAATTCATGGTTATGCCTTTTGGTTTAACCAATGCTCCTGTTGTTTTCATGGATCTCATGAACCGAGTATGCAAGCCTTATCTAGACAAGTTTGTGGTCGTCTTCATTGATGACATACACATCTACTCCAAGTCCAACATCGATCAAGAACTGCATGTGAGATTGGTTCTTGAATTGTTGAAGAAAAAGCAATTGTACGCGAAGTTCTCGAAGTGTGACTTCTGGTTCGAGGAAGTTCAATTTCTAGGATACGTGCTGAATAGCCAAGGAATTCATGTTGATCCTGCAAAGGTGGAAGATGTGAAGAATTGGTGTGTTCCTACAACTCCTACTGAAGTTCGTTCTTTTCTTCGTCTTGCTAGTTATTATCGGCGATTCATTGCTAACTCTCGAGGATCGCGAAGCCACTCACTTCTTTGACACAAAAGAATAAACCATTTGAGTGGGGTTCCGAGCAAGAAGAAACTTTTGAAGCGTTAAAGCACAAGTTGTGCAATGCTCCTATCTTGACCCTACCCGATGGAAATGACGACATCATCGTGTATTGTGATGCATCTAAACAAGGCCTTGGTTGAGTTCTCATGCAACGAGGGAAGGTCATAGCTTATGCATCGAGACAATTGAAGGTTCACAAGGTGAATTACACAACACACAATCTCGAACTTGGTGCTATTGTCTTTGCTTTAAAGATTTGGAGACACTACTCGTATGATACGCAATGTATAGTCTACACCGATCACAAAACTCTTCAACACGTTTTCAATCAAAAAGATCTCAATATGAGACAACGTCGTTGGGTGGAGTTGATTAGTGATTATGATTGTGACATTCATTACCATCCTGGTAAAGTAAATGTTGTAGTCGATCCACTGAGCCGAAAGATTCACAACAAGATGATCTCATTCCAAGAAATTCGCGATCGACGTCAATGGTTTGACACTTTGGGTCAGTTCGATACTGAGATCCGACTAGATGTCAACGAGGCTACCGTACTGCTACAAAACTCGAGAATAGATAGTGACATCAAGTCTAGTATCTTGGAGGCTCAACAAGTGGTGCAACAAGAAGGAAGAATGTAGGATGAGCTGGAACATAATCTTTTAACCCGATTGGAAAAGAAACCTAATGGATTGATGTACTTCACAAATTAAATTTGGGTTCCAAATCATGATAATCTTCGTACCTTTATCATGAATGAGGCTCATCAAACTCATTATTCTATTCATCCTAGTTCCGATAAGATGTACATGGACGTGTGTGGTCAATATTGGTGCCTTGTAATGAAGAAGGATATAACAACTTATGTAGCTAAGTGCCTCACGTGTACGAAGGTTAAGGCTGAACATCAACGTCCAAGTGGATTACTTGAGCAACCCGAGATCCCTATGTGGAAGTGGGAACACATATCCACGGACTTCATAACCAAGCTACCCCGAACCTCTCGTGGACATGATAGAATATAGGTGATCGTTGACCGATTGACCAAATCGGCACATTTCATACCCATACGCGACACTTACAAGACATCAAGGTTGGCGCGTATATACGTTGATGAGATTGTAAGTCGTCATGGGGTACCTCTTCACATCATATCCGACCGAGATGCTCGTTTCACTTCACACTTTTGGTCGTCTATACAAGAACTCTTGGGGTACTCAATTGGACCTAAGCACGGCTTACCATCCTCAAACTAATGGTCAAACCGAGCGAACGATCGAAACCTTGGAGGATTTGCTACGCCTGTGTGTCCTTGACTTTGGTGGTGATTGGGATACACATCTACCGCTGGCGGAATTTTCGTATAACAATAGTTATCACTTGATTATCAAAATGGCACCGTTTGAAGCACTTTATGGTCGTAAATGTCGTTCACCGATCTGCTGGACCGACATTGGTGAAAACTTCATCACTGGTCCTGAACTTATACAATAGACGACCGATAAAGTTTCTATCATCCGCAAGAACCTTGAAGTGGCAAGAAGTCGTCAAAAGAGCTATGCTGACAAGCGACGTAAGCCATTGGAATTCCAAGTTGGGGAGATGGTTCTTCTTAAGGTTACACCATGGAAGGGTGTTGTTCGCTTTGGAAAGAAGGTAAACTGGCTCCGAGATTCGTAGGGCCTTTTAAAATCCTGAAAAGGGTTGGAAAGGTGGCTTATAAACTGGAATTACCTTCCGACCTTAGTGGAGTTCATCCTGTGTTCCACGTTTCAAATTTGAGAAAGTGCTTGGCTGACGAAAGTCTGCATGTCCCGTTAGAAGACATCTAGATTGATGAGTCATTGCATTTTGTCGAGAAACATGTTGAGATCATGGACTGCATTATGAAAAAGACTAGAACCACAACAACCCCAATTGTCAAGGTCCGTTGGGAGAATAAGTGAGGCGCTGAATTCACTTAGGAGGGTGACGAGAATATGAAGAAGAAGTACCTGTTCTTATTCGTATAGTTTCATTTTTCTTAATTTTGGGACGAAATTCTTTTAAGTTGGGGAGATTGTAACATTTTGTAGTTTTGTTAACTAAAAGTTTACTTCGTTTATTCTTATAAGGACCATTCTTGCCATATGTGAAACTTATGGGCCATTTATGCTTATGATTCTTTGTACTTTTAATCCTTTAGTTTAAAGGTTAATAATATTAATTATTACTTAATAAATAAATTACAATCATAATAATTATAATAATAACAATAATAATCATAATAATAACTAATTATAAGGGTAATAATAATAATAATCAAGATAATAATAATAATAATAACAATTTGTAAAAAATTATAAGACTTGAAAAGATTTGAAATTTAAATGTTAGGGGGCTAATTTGCTAATTTTGAAACTTTAAAAGAAAGTTTGTGCATAAAATAACAAAACTTAAAACCTAAGGGGATAACTTGTAATTTTCTTTACCCAAACACCCCTACCCCGCTTTTCCGGCCGGCACCCCGGCCAACCATCGGCGACCATCCGACGATCACCCAAACCAACTTGTAACCCCCGAATTTGAAGCCTAATCGATTCTAGTCACACCCTGAAACCGATTCGAACACATTATGAGCTTTAATTCGAGGTTAAAGGTGTCGATTGGGCTTGGAAACCGCTCGAAATCAATCCTCTAACCGTTCGGTCATTAAAATTCAATTTTAACCTAATTAACTAAACCTAATCGAACATCTCTAATCGATTGCAAACATCAATTACACCTGAAACAAACGCAATAAACGAATTCAAGCACCACTCTATTCACGAACCTGAAACTTAACCAAATCCAACATTCGAGTTTCAAGTGTCGAAATTGGCAAAGGGCTTTGCATAGAGGGCATCACACGAAGCTATCCACAAAATTAATTGAATTATTATCAACGTTTGCCACTGGAATCGGTTCTTGTACAGTGGCGACCTGTTCTTGGTGTCCCTTGCATCAATTCGAATTCAAATCAGGTAATTGAATACATGGGTGTGCTCAAAATACAGTGGGGAATCAAAGCCCCATAATTAACTTGAGCATTAGCATCGAATCGATCTTCAATTTTGGATTTGAACAAACTAGGGTTCTCGGGGTTTGGGGGAAACCTTTTAGTTTGTGTTAAAAAGAATTTAAAACCAAGATGTACCGCGGCTGAAGCCTTGGTTCACTGGTTAAGACATTGCCTTGTTAAGCATGAGGTCCCGGGTTCGAACCTGGGCACCCTTATGTTTTATTTCTAAAGGTTTTAGCCTAATAAAACTAATTCTAGAAAATTTTTAAAATGTATAAAAATTATTTTTATAAATTTCAAATATTTTCAAAAGCTTCCAAATATTTTATATAATTTTTGTAAGTTTACATAAAAATATTTCACTTATAAAACATTTTAGCAAAGCTTGTTTGAATAAATTTCTTTTAAAATGGATTTTAATAATAACTAATAAATTATTGTTGGTCTAAATGTTTCTTTTCACATGTTTAAATCATGATTATTTCAAATAATTACTCAAATATTATATTTAAACATTATTAGTTATTACAAACGATTCAATTTCACTTTCTCTATATTTAAACATATAAATAATATACTTTTCTATTTAAAGTATTTATAAAAAATGTCCAAATACCCAAATTGAACTTTAGTCCTCGTTAATTCATTAAAACTTATTTAAATCTTGTAAATACTTACATTTAGGTGCCTTGGGAAATTCATCTTGGAACAACGTTTATTATCAGTCTTATCAATCTTCATTCTTATACTTATTTCGTCATGTGAGTTTCCTCACCCTTTTTTTATGATTTTCACACTATTTTGGGGTGGAACATGATACATATACACCATACACTTATAAGCGTTTAAGACTTGTAAAGCACTTGCAATTCATCTTTATATTTTGTCATGGTTATTTGTGTGTTGTAAGTGTTTACATGAGATACATAGTTTGTTTACAATCATTAACTATTGTTAGCCTGACGACGTCTTAGATCTTTGGGCCTAACAAGCCTATTTGGTGCTAAAGCCGAGGTATTTCCGGTTCCTGATGACGTATGCTTGTTCATCATGGGAACCAAATACACTTAGCCAATCTTATATACTTGTAATCTAGTCGAGGTTTGGTTGTAACGATATGTGTTCTATAACCTTACTAACTTATAACCCATGACATGAATTGTTACTTGTAACCTTATCATATTATGTATGAAAACCTTGGAAAATCAAAAACTATTTTTAGTTGACCTTTTATTTTTATCGTGTTTCAGGTAACCCTCAAGTTTAAAGTGATCTTTTGAAGCTTGCAATAAAACTAGGACTTGGATCTAGTTAAAAAAATAAAATGTTAATGTTATGCTTTGTTTTATTTGGAACTATTTCATTTTTGAGACTTATGATTGTAATATCTTTGAATCTTATATTTACATTTAAATATAGCGTTATGTGGCTGTGAACAATCTTAACCCTCATATCTCGACGTTTCCGTCGTCAATGTTGGGGTGTAACAAGTACTGTGGCATTTCCCTCATAGGGAACTTTAACATAGTACAAGAAGGACTCCACTTCAACACCACTTTGGGTTTCCCAGTTCTTGGGTCCCCCTTCGACCTCCGAATATATCTTGTTGGTTGCTAAAGTTTGAAGTTAACCCATCGTGTGTGGTATTCTGTCTTTAGTGTAGCTTCAAACCAGCCGGACATCTTCCTGAGATTAGCATATAGCAGATTCAGGCGTGCCAACTGGTTGAGCTTAAAATCAAGAAGAGTCTTCAGATCATGTGGAAATCTGAAGTACTCAATTCCCTTCTCCCTCTTCACAGCGTATACATTTAGATCCTCCAAGTATGCCCACGCTATGATTTTGCTAGACACCTTGAGATGCGTTTTGACTCTGTAGAGCTTGGTGTAGGCACTCGGTTTCGGCACTGTGCGTTGGGCAAGGATCTCTGCAAAACATGCCACCTATTTAGCCTTTTTGGTCACAACATCTGCATCTGAGGCTTGGGCTTGGCTCTCTGAGTTCTCAGTCTCTCTCTCCATCGTATCCAATTTGACATACAATCCACTGTTGAGCGTATCAGCAAAATCGAGAACCACATTTCCCTCTCGATCAGTATATTCTGGATAATGATGTGTTGTGACGTCTTCAATCTCTATCTCATCAACATCTTGAAGCTCGTCATCACTAGCAACATCGACGGTAGGGGCATCTTTGACCAACTCATCAGGGTTCAACCGAAACATCTCCGCTAGTTGCTCATCAGTGAGGTCATGGATGATTTCTCCTTCTTTGGGATCATAGCTCACTGACTTCCTAACTATCTCTTGTAGATCAAGAATCATAGTGAACTGAGTCTTGATCTGCTGAACGGTAGCAACATCATATTCATCTCTTTGAAAGTTTGGATCTACTTGATTTAAAACATATAATACACCATTCATCAGTAAATAATCAAGACAGTAAACATAAAATATATTCATAAACATTAATTTCATAATATTAATCCAAACTTCAATTACAAAAATTTTCAAGTACATAAATATCTAAACATTACTTTTCCCTTGAATAGCAGGCGCGTCAGCAGGAGTTGCAGAAGATGAGGCTCCTTGGTCTTGATTTCTCTTTGTATGTCTCTCTTGACCTTGAGCTGATGTAAATGCAGCTGTATCTCCTTTTTCATCATCATCATTGTTCTCTCTTTCCCTTGTCTCTTCCTTCTCACTGGCCTCATCATTATCACTATCATCATCTTCACCATCATCATCATCATCATCATCATCTCCTTCTCTTATCTTGAGTGGCTCATCCTTTGAGCCCTTCAGCTTGAGCATGATGGTCTTCTTCAAAGCCTCCAACTCCACTATCCTCTTTGATGAGTGGACATTTTGCTCCTGGAGTTGGGCAATTTGCTGAGCTTGCTGTGAGATCTGCTGTGCTTGGTTAGCGTTTAGCTTCACAAGCTGGCGTAGTTAGGCTGTCTTCTCTTCATCAGCAACTAACAACTTCAGCACCATGCGGTTGAGTGTTGACAGCTGTTCCTCTACCCCAATGGGAGGTAGAGATGAACCTGTGTGAAATGTAGGGTGGGATGATGGTCCGGCTTGGTGGCTAGTGGTGGTGGTGGTGGCAGAAGTGATTATTGGGGGTGGTATAGATGTGGGTGGTGGTGGATGAGTTGTAGTGGTGGTGGATGGGATGTGGGTAAGTGTTGGAGTGGGTGTGGTAGTGGTGTGTAAGGTGGTGGTGGTGGTGGCAGGTGGTGTGGTAGCAGTGGTGGTGGTATTGGTGGAAGGTGTGGCTGAGGTAGTGGCTGTGGTGGTAGATGAGGTCAGGGTAAACTTCAGTCTTTTCCCTTTCTTGCCATAGGGATGAGCCATCCTCTTCTTCCTTGTGCCTCTATGCACTGAGGCTCCCCCTTGGCTGCTGGGCAGGTCTGGGGCATATGAGGGATCTGAATCAGAAGCAGCATCCCCGTACTCCCCTGGGCGTCCACCAACCACCGTTAAAACTTTCTCTGTGGCAACCACCCTGCTGCCCACAGTCCTCGTCAGAGGCTCCTCATCACTCTCCTCCTCCTCATCAGGAGGGAAAAAGTTCTAATGGAAACCGGCAGTGCTGGCTTCCCCGTGAACGGGTGGTAGAGGTATAACATATGCAGTGCTGGCCCTAGAAGTAGAGACCCAGAGTCTCCATCGGTGTCACCATCATCGTCGAAGTCATTAGAAGGAAGAGCAATCTGCTCAACATCTGAGTCACTCTCCTCATGGCACCACTTTCGCCTAGCTGGTGCCATGTAATCAGCCTGGGCCAGATGCCCAAAGAGTCTCTTCACAGGGGGTTTAACTTGCTTTCCCCTGTAGACTTTCATACGGCCCAAAGTCGTATCATCCATCACCTCCAGGGATACAACATCGTGGCTCTCCTTAGGCAAGGTAGGCAGCTTCTCATCAATAATCATTTGTAAGAACCTTGGGTACATACAAAAGCCTTCCTTGCGTTTCGCCTCAAAGTTCTCTATGAGGTAGGCGAATATCATACTTGAGAAACTGAAGGGGTGGTTGAGTACCAGTGCCACGTAGGCATTCTGGATCTGGTCTGAGAGGTCATCAAAGCCACCCCTCCTCGATGCCATGCACTTCAGTATCACATGCGCCAAGTACTTATACTGGGGACACAAGTTGCTTTTGTTCAGCACACCTGCATTTATGTCCCCAGCGTACTTCATCCTGAGGAAGCACCCTCTCACTGTCAGAGGATGTAGTCTGGTCGGGTGATCTGCATCATCACCCAGAGCTAGCATTCGTCGAATATGTTCTGCAGTCACCTCGATATCCTGCCCAAAAATAGTGCTCTGGATGCAGTAGGGCTCATGAGATCGATCAACCGATGCAGCCTCCTAGAAGGCCTGCTGTATAGACCTGTAGGGGTGTATGGTGTAGATATAGCTCTATGGATCCGGGATCTCTTTAGGAAGGCAACAATCCCAGCAAACTCGGCACCGTTCCGAGTGGTGGCATCCAGATGAGCACAAATGTTGTGCTTGGTATTTATGGTCCACCTATCAGCCATCAATCTGTAACACAAGGAGCATACAAGTTAGATCATCCCACAACAGAAACCATTGGTAATTAACTTGTTTGAAACCAGTCTCGTTCAATCATGCGATTGAACCATACGATTGGGTTCAGTCGTTTGTCCTAATCATGCGACTGGATACAATCGGGTGTCTAATCATGCGATTGAGTTCAATCGGATGACTAAGGATGCGATTGGTTCAGTCGGCCGACTAAGCTCATTCGTATTGTTTATTCGGCCCACTGAGTCATTCATCCAGCTCAGTCATGCGATTGTAGTTCATCCGGGTGTCCAGTCGCCTAACCTACTGTCTGTTCGATTGAAATTCGAATTTTGACCAAATCTTAAAATTAGACATCGTGTTTTGGTTCATTAGACTCACAATCACTTAACTTAGCACCTAATAACTTTGATTTCAACATTTTACTTAGTTTAGTTAGGTTATTTGTCCAACTTATGTAACGGTTCTTGTTACGGCCGAATATTATGATTTTGGAGTCAATTCGACTGAAATTTGGGTGGATTGTACCGCCTTATACCTGTATAAACAACAGAGATCGAACATCAAATTCGGTCAGAGGAAATTTTGGCAGAGTAACGGTAGGCTGTGCGAATTTAGGGCGAATGGGGGGTGATGAGATTATGCGATCGACTATGGCCCTATTTATACTAAATCTGATTTCAATCGGGCGACTAGACCCATTCGCTCTGTTCATTCGGGCGATTGGATATCAGTCGTGCGATCGGTTCAGTCGATCACATTCAGTCGGCCGACTGGGTTTCAGTCGGGCGACTGACTCATTCGCACAACTCCATTCGGGCGACTAGCTCAATCTTGTAAGCCATTTGTGTGAATGGTTCATACTCATGCTCCATTCGGTTGTCTAGGGCATAAGTATGGTCAGATCGTACGATTAGTCCATACTCATGGTCCAGTCGTGCGAATGGATCATACTCATAATTTTGACTTTATGACCATCACTGTTATCCTCTTTTTACACTTGATAAAACGTTATAAGCATTCGATCATCTTAGACATGATTATTTTATCTATGAAAACCTTTGATCACCTCAGTCGTGATCCTTTTAAACAAAACACATTTTGTCACCTCAGATGTGACCCATTTGACATTTGAACACACGTTTGATCACCTCAGACGTGACCCTTTTAGGTGATTAAATTCCAGATTTAATTCCACGCCATAGTCCGACAGATACAGCTAAAGTGACTAAAACAAATTTACACAAACAAAAATTAACTAACAGAACTAAAATGTTTTTGTGTTTTTATGTGGAGTGGAAATCCTAAGATAGAAATCTACCAGATTTATTTCTTGAACATGCAGCTTCAAGTTATTTTGACCTAAGTGAAACGATTCATTATGAAATCATACATGTAATCAAACCATTCAGGACTTGTTTCCAACTTCATTTGATGCTTGATTCTTGTTTTCATCGATGGTCATTTACCAGTTTTAGGAAATCATACTGGTACTACTAGATGCACACATTGATTTGGACTTTCAAGAATTGCAGCCATAATGATTGTCAGTATACGTGTCCATATAAATCCATACACAGACTTTTGACACAGATTGGTGATGTATTAAGTTTTATTATTTCAACCAACATTTTTAAAGCCCACGCTTATATGGTAATCAACATTCCTTAGGAGATTTTTGAGCGGTCTACGTGTATTTTTACAAGAAGAAACTATTCTTAGAGCTTTCAACGAGAAGCCAAGCCTCAGGTCAGTGCCACCGCACAACAGAGAGGCGACAAACAACAATAAACTCTAGAATATCTAGGTTATGCTTATCCTCAGGTTAGTGCCATCGCACAGCAGAGAGGCACACAACCTATCTTCTTGTTAGAGCGTAATTTTTTATTTTACACATAACGCACCAACAACATAGGTTATCAGCTTGATTGCATTTATTGTTCATTTTTTTCGTGCTTTGCTCTTTTTGTGGTCATCCACACACATTTGTGGCGTTTATTTGCTCGTCACCCCTTATTAGAAATAACTGATTTTGTTAACCAGTGATAAGATGGGAACCCATAGTCGGTTGAATAGTTTAGTTTAAATTGAGTTCACTAATGAGGTCTAATCATATATTGTGTTGAATCTACTGACACATCATGTAGTGGTCTAACAACCTCTAGATCTACTTTCTTTGCATTACCTTAGTAGTAGCCAGTGTACTATCATTTTTCCTTTTATATTGCCCAGACTTCTCAGACTTATACTTTGAATGTCACATCTAACTCTGTTTAATCTTTTAAAGTCCCAAATGCTTTGTTCATGTGTACAATCATTTTCCATAGTCATTGAATCGGTTTCGCAGAGCCGATCTCATTTCTATCAGCTAGCCTGTCCTCTTCCCTCGTTTTTTTATTTTTTGTTTTTTTAATTACTGACTTAACCTCTTCTCCCCCTAAATATCTAAAACCGTAAAAGAATTGCGTTTTTAGGATTTTAATAGGCGAAAAATTACCAGCAATAAAATTTATTAAATAAAATAGACCAAAATAAAAGAAAATAAAATTAAAAAAATGAACTTTACACAACGGACTAAGCATGTTCATCATTTAGAATTACATCACTTTTATTTTTAACACCATTGACCTCTAACAAGTATAGAAAACATTGTTTATCAAATGCTTTTGTATAGAGGTCAGCGCGTTGAAAATCCGTATTTATTTTAACAACATCGATTAGATTCTTTTCAAAGCAATCACGTATAAAGTGATATTTTATGCCGACGTGTTTGGTCTTAGGATGTTGGACATGATTTTTAGTAATGGCTATTGCAGCAGAATTATCAACAAAGATAGGGGTGTTAGAAAATTTCAAACCGTAGTCCCGCATCTGTTGTTGAATCCAGATGATTTGAGAACAACAGCTTGCCGCAGCAACATATTCAGCTTCACAAGTTGACAACACAACTGATTTCTGCTTCTTACACTGCTACGTGACTAATCTTCTCCCAAAGAATTGACAACCTGCTGATGCAGATTTGTAGTTCATCTTGCAGCCGCCATAATCCGAATCACTGTATGCGGTAAGCTCAAAGTCATCGTCATGAGGATACCACAACCCAAGTGTATGTGTACCCTTCAGATAACGAAATAACCTCTTGACCCCGATAAGATGGTATACTTTTGGTTTTACCTGATATCTTGAACAAAGACACGTTGAATACATGATATCAGGTCTTGAGCCAGTGAGGTACATGAGTGATCCAATCATTCCTCGGTACATGGTGGCATCAACCAGATCACCATTCTCGTCGGGTGCTACATCATGGTTTGTAGCAAGTGGAGTCCAAGCTGCGGAAGCATTCTCCATATCAAACCGACTGAGAATATTCCCTACATACTTGGTCTGATGTAGGAATATCCCCTTTGGTGTTTGATCCACCTGTAACCTGAGAAAGAACTTCATCTCTCCCATGGCACTCATTTCAAATTTTGCCTTCATAACTGCTTCAAATTCTTTACATAGATCTATGTTCTTGGAACCAAAGATTATGTCATCAACATAAATCTGAACTAGTAGCAGATCACCATTCTTTCTTTGATGAATATTGTAGAGTCAATTACACCTCTGCGAAATCCGTTTTTCACATGGTGAGTTGAGAGTTTTTCATACCATGCTCTCGGGGCTTTATGAAGTCCATAGAGAGCCTTATCCAATTTATAAACTCTGTCCCAATGATATGGATCCTCAAATCCTTCGGGTTGACTTACGTACACTGTTTCCCCGATTTCACCAAGAAGAAATACACTCTTTACATCCAGTTGATGGACTTTAATCTTCATGTAAGATGCATATGCTAGGAAGATACGGATGGCTTCCATTTTTGCCACAGGTGCAAATACTTCATTGTAATCAATTCCCTCGACTTGTCGAAATTTTTAACTACATGCCAAGCCTTGTTCCTGATGATGACTCCTTGGTCATCTTTCTTACATTTCAAGACCCATTTGGTACCAATGACTTTAGCACCTTTAGGTCTATCACTGACGTATTTTGTCTCAAACTGAGACACAAAACAACGATATGCACCATCGTGAAGGTATCCTTTTTCCATGACCGAGGCATAATCAGCTGAGTATAGCTGATTTCTAGTCTGAACTCCTGATCTGACATACCCAATGACATTGTCCAGAGGATGATAGACATTTAGGCGTGATCCAGGAGTGGTGGGAACAACTACCTTAGAATCAAGATTATGAATGTTTGGTTATGTATCTGAAGTAGAAAGAGTGTGAGGTTCTGAAGATTCAGAGGCATCAATCTCAGATGCTTGTAGACTTGCAGTAACATGAACCTATTTCTCCTGATTGTTCTGATTTTCCTCCACGACTTCATCGTCAGAGGAGGAGTCACTAGCTTCAAGTGCTCCCCCTGAATGGTTAGTCGATTCACCTTGTGATCCAGATGATGTTGAATCTTGTGATGGTGTATTTAAGACATCATACATGATTTTGGCTACTAACTCATCATCGGATGAAGATAGAGGTATGTTGAATGACTTGAATAATCCATCATAGTCGAAAAAGAATGCGGGTCCTTTTCCAGCAGGAGGGGTGGTGTATCTCTGAACATCTACATTACACCACACTTCTTCTTGACCCATTGAGTTGTTGTAAACTCTCTTATTCGGTATGTTGTATCCTAGAAAGATTCCTTCATCATCCTTCTCATTGAACTTCCCCTCCTGAGTTTTCTTCAATAGGGTGCATGGAGCGCCAAACGGTTTGAGATACTCTAGATTTGGTTTGCATCGTTGAAGTAACTCATAACATGTCTTTCCATGGCGTTTAACTACTAGAACTCGATTTAACCTGTAACACGCATTGGCTACTACCTTATTCCAATATTGGATGGGTAGTTTTGAGTCTGCTAGCATTTTCCATGACGTATCTATTAAGCTGCGATTATTTCTCTCAACAACACTATTCATCTGAGAAGTGTAGGCGGAAGTGAACTGGTACACACTTCCCTTTTCTTTGCAGAAAGCCTCCATCCATTGGTTCTTGAATTCAGTTACGTTGTCTGAGTGTACTTGTCTTACCTTCAGCTTATATAGTGACTCTAGTGTAGTTACTAACTCCTTGAATGACTCAAATGTTTCTGACATTGATTTTAGAAACATCACCCAAGTGAATCTAGAGTAGTCATCTGTAACTACATAGCAGTACAAGTCGCCTGTGATGCTTCTTGTACTGACTGGACCAAACAGATCCATGTGAAGAAGCTCAAGAGACAGTTCAATGGAATTAACCTTCTTTTCCTTATGAGACTTCTTCGTCTATTTGCCTTTCTTGCAGGCGACACAAAAATCCGGGAGTTGGAAGTTTTTGACGTTTACTCCCCTCACTAGATCATTCTGGATCAAGTGGTTCATCTTCCATGGATTTATGTGTCACATTCTCTTATGCCAGGAGATTGAATCCTTCTCGGTAGCCTTTGACAAAAAGCATTGTACTTGATGATCCGTTTTGGAGGCCTTTGAAAGATCCAAGACATAAAGGTCATTATATCTTGATGCAGACATTAAGACTTGGTCCTCCGTAATCACATAGTCCTTTTTCAGAACATAGCACTTTTTGTTATCAAAAACTACCTTAAAGCCTTTGTCACATATTTGGGATATAGAAAGTAGGTTGTTTTGAAGTTGTTGAACATAGTTTACCTTATCAAACTTCACTTTCTAGTTCCATACTTCCCCTTGAGCTGTGATGTACCCTCCTTTGTTTCCAGCAAATGAAACATGACCTCCTTTGATTTGTTTGACATTTTATAGGAGTGCCCGATTTTCAGTCATGTGCCTAGACGCTCCGCTATCTACAATCCATGTGTTTGTTTCAGCACTATAGCGAACACCCTGCACCTTCAATTGAAAACATTAGTTAAGGTTAGGTACCCAAGCCTTAACTGGCTTGGGTGACCCATAGGCATCACACATCATAAATTCCACCCATTGTCCCTTCGATGGTGAGGGAAGATCCTTCATCTTATTGTTCTCATTATCAAATCCAGTGAAGGACTTTTCTTTCCATAAGCCAGTTTTATGTAAGGACTTTTTGTGATAAACAGACGACGGGCTGATGGGTTGAATTTTAGGTTTACTGACTATTTTAGGTGGAGTCATGGAGCTTCTTTTGGAAGATCTCGCTTTAGTGTCATAAAGTTCAACCCTTTTCTTTGGTGTCAGATAGTAAGGACAGTAAGATGCGATGTGACCATACTTTCCACAGTTGTAGCATGATCTGCTTTCGACTTGACGATTCAACTGTTTTTGTAGAGAAGTATGTGACACACATGTGACATTGTTTTGTTTGGGTTTTGACATTTCTTGCTTAGATGTTTTATCTGGTTTAACAAAATTAATTGTTTGAACATTTTTAACATCTTTACCTTTTTGTTTCTCTGGACTTAGACATGAAGCATGTGGGTGGTTAACTTGTTTGGTCTTTTTGGGTTCAGAAATAGACTTGGTTGACCCAAACTTAACTTTAAACATTTCAAATTGTTCAATTAGATTGACACAAGGCATTTTACCTTGTGAATTTGAAGTGGCCTCCTTTAGTTTAGTGCCAGATTCATTAGGTTTATATTGTGGAACTTGGGTCACTTACTAGAGGAGTGGAAACCACAAGATCCTTGATTGGGTATTATTGATTGGTTTACAATTTTGCATTCATCAAGGTCTTATTTGGTGGTGGAACCACTTTATATCGCAAACCCTCCCCATTGTTGCGTTCTCTCACTAAGTGTTGGATAATATGAGAGGAAATTGTCCAACTCTGCAGTTTTTGTTTTAGTGAATTTACTTCTACTTCCAAAACTACCTTTTGTTTCTTAGTGTCTTCAAGGGAGTTTAGATAGAACCTAGTGTCGTTAGCTTGGTTAAAGGCTACAACTTCGGTTTCCCTAAGTTGTTGTTCAAAAGGTCTATCTTTTCTTTGTAACTATGCCAATTTTGTTTTAGAACTCTATTGGCTTCTATGCATAGTTGTAAGTCCTTTACTAAGCTATCATTATGATCTAATAACTTAGCAAATTTATTACAATCTGAACAAGCATGATTATTGAAAAGTTAACTTGTGGAACTTACCTGAGATGGTGTGGATGAATCAGCCATCAAAGCGGAGTCTGACTTTTCTGGTTCTGGTGATTCTGGACTTGTTGAACCTGTCCCTTCTTTAGGTAGGTGATCAACCACCATTGCAGTTTATTCAATATTTGACATAGCGAGTTCCACTGCAATATCACCCTCACTTGCTGAGTCATCATCTAAGTCCTCGACACTAGCAATGTTGGATTCTCCCGGAGACACAAACTAAAAGCTCCATTCTTGTCCTTCGTTATGATGAGTTGTCAAGGCTTTAGGATCCTTGCTTGATTAAGCAGGAGTGCTTGTGGGCTTATCCTGACAATTAAAGGATGAGAAAGGATTCTCATTTCCTGTCTTTTTGGGCTTCACACACGCACGTTTTAAGTGCCCCTTTTCCCCACAGTTGAAGCAGGTAACCTTGGATTTGTCAAAACCGAAAGTTGTGTCCTAAGTAGTAACCAAGTTCTGTCCGGTTTTCTTGACAAACTTCTTAGCTCTCCAGACAGCACTTGCTAAGGCCCACATTATGTCCATCCGTTCCAGCTCTGTCTCATCTACCTGCTGTAGTCCTCATCTACCAGATGGCAGTTCCCAATTTTCCTAGCAACTAGCCCATCATAGGAGTGGACTACCGCTGCTAAGAGGTCCATGTGCTCCTTTGCTACCACAGCAGTCACATTTCCAAAATTCTCTGTCTTCAGTTTTGTAGCATTTGCTTCAGGTGCTATGTATTGGGTACCAGACGACCCTGACGTGTCAGATCCTGAAGAAGAGGCTTGAGATGGACCAGCTGAACTTGACACAGAAGTTGTTTGTAGTGGAGCTCTAGACGTTTTTGGCTTGTGGAGTGGAGTTGTACAGAGCTAGATTCTGATCATAAGTAGACTTTTGTGCCCTGTACTTCATCCTCAACTCCTCCTCTCTCAGTTTCAGAATGAAGTCATTTATGTCTAACTTCGCTAGCATATCATTCTGTCTGAGGTTGGAGACAAATGAAACCCACCTTTCAGGCAACCCATCTGCAATGTTTGAGACTTTGACTTCCATAGAAGTGGTGACTCCATGAGTGTGTAGCTCACTCATTAAGTGATAGAACCTATCAATGACGTCGTCCAAGCTCTCCTTTCCTATTGACGAGAAGTTGTCAAACTCCTTCTTCAACACTTTAGCCTTTAGAGCTTTTAATAATGCATTTCCGTCATAACTCTTTTCCAATGCATCCCACAACTTTTTTGCTTACTTGTTCTCAGAAAATTGATGGAAAATGTCCTTCGGAATTGAATGAGTGAGCAATACATAAACTTTCTTCTCAGCATTGTCCTTAACCTTTTGTCCACCAGTCATGCTCCCTAATGTAAGTTTGACTCCATTTGCACCTACAGGCATGTTGTACCAAGTCTCTATTGACTCCCACAGATTGGGATCTACGCCATTCAAGTAAATCTCAAATCTTTGCTTCCACTGTAGGTAATCATCTAACGTGATTAGCTTAAGTGGTTTGTTGTGTTTCCCCACTTCATTTTCCAGAAGCAATAGATTATGGATCATTGAATCCCTACCTGTGGTGAACGCTGAATACTGATCTTCCATTGTTATATACTTTAAACTTTGGAACAAACAGCTTTACTTGTGCGAATGGAGTTGTGTGATTGGGTTATTCGGGCAATTGAACAATGCCAATGGCTCAAACGTGCAAATGAACCAATGCGAATGAGTCAATCGTGCGTATGGACAGGTGCAAATGAACATTGCGAATAGATCGTTCAATCGTACGAATGGATGTACGAATGAGTCCAATCGTGCGTATGAGGGATGCATATGAACTCAGTCGTGCGATTGAGTCAATCAGGCGACTGAAGCTGCTGGATTTTAAGAATTCGAAGGTTTAAGGTATTTTGAACGCAAAAACATAAATTTCTCACTAACCCTAATTGCCGTATGCCGGAAAAAGTTAACTTTATGATCTGGAAACGTCTTAAACACCGTTTGACACAAAAAGATTGCATTTTTAGTGGAAAAACACAATTTTTATATCAAAAACGATTGAATCACACGTAAATCAAGAGCCAAAGCTCTGATACCACTTGTTAGGATCGTGTATTGGACGAAATACTAACTAATATATGTGTATACCAAGTCAAATAGTGTGGAATCCTATTTGATTGGTGATCCAATCAGTGAGAACACACGTAGAAACAAATTATAGATTGTATCTAAACGTTAAGAGCGATTAGTAATCGATCTAGTGCAATTTATGAACATGGAACAGGTTCTTAGAAGTCTCTGGCCGGCTAGGGTACGAAGTACTACGTAGGTATTCGAAGTGTTACATTTTTCCACGATTTAAGTGGAATTTATAGGTTAGGGTTTCTCATTCCGGCGACTGAACCATTAGCATGGTTCAGTCGTGCGACTGAGTCATGCGGTTGATCCATTCGCACGACTGAGTGTTCAGTCGTGTGACTGAGCCAATCTTATGTTACAATCATGCGACTGATTCAGTCTCCTGGTTCAATCGTGCGACTGAGTCATTCGCATGAAGTTGTTCATATGTATGGTCCATTAGCATGGGCCATTCGCATGAGAACTTCATATGACTAAGTTTGAATATATTTCTCAATCATTACATTACTAAGATTAATTCGAACAACCACAAACCTATAGAATTAGTTCATTATGCGTTAATAAATAATAAGCATTCATACACTAAAACATTAAACATTAAGATCATGCATAACATAATCTATTTCATTCAATTCACATATTTCAATTACATTGAGAACATGACAGACATATTATATTAAGATCGTAAACTAGGTACATATGCATCTACACAGCAAATGCACGACTACGGTTTGCAATTTTCTAACACTCCTATTATTTTTGATAATTCTGCTGCTATAACTGTAACAAAAAATCGGTCCAACATCCTAAAACTAAACACATCGATATTAAGTATCACTTTATACGTGACTATTTTGAAAAGCACTTAATCGATGTGGTTAAAATTAATACGGATTTTCAATGCATCGACCTCTACACAAAAGCATTTGATAAACCGAGGTTTTTATATCTATTAGAGGTCAATCGCGTGAAAAAGAAATGTGAAGTGATTCCGGAAAATGAAAGTTCGTAGTCCAACTTGTATAGTTAATTTTTTATTTTATTTTATTTTACTTATTTTTCTTTCTATTAAAAATCCAAAAGAAATGAAATCAAATCTGTGATTTTGATTCAACGTTTATGGAAAATGATTGTACACAGGGAATAGATTGTTTGGGACTTTAAAAGATTTTAAATGATTAAGATGCAAAATTCAAAATATAAGTTTGAGAAGTCTAAGCAAAATAATAGGAAAAATGATAGTAAACTAGTATGCTACTGAGGTAACATAGACAAACTAGACCTAGAGCTTGGTAGTTCATTATATGATGTGTCGGTAGATTCAACACAATAGATCAGTAAACCTCATTGGTGGTTTAAAATTCAAACTAAGTTGTTCAACATGCTATAGGTTCCCATTTTTTCCCTGGTTAACACAATCAACGTAGTTCCAATAAGGGATGAATAGCAAAATAAACGCCACAAATGTGTGCGGACGACCATAAAAATAAGCAAAGCGCATGGAAAAATGCTAAATGCAATCAAGCTAATAACGTATATTGTTGGTGCGTTTTGTGCAAAAAAGAAATTAAATGCTCTAACAAGAAGATGGGTTGTGTGCCTCTCTGTTGTGTGGTGGCACTGACCTGAGAATAAGCATAACCTAAATATTCTAGAATTCATTGTTGTTTGCGCCTCTATGTTGTGCGATGGCACTGACCTGAGGCTTGGCATCTCTTTGAAAGCTCTTACATTAGTCTCTTATTGAAATATACCCGTAGACCGCTCAAAAATCTTCTGAGGAATGTTGATTACCATATAAGAGTGGGATCCACAAATGCTTGTTGAAATAATTAAACCGTAACTTATCACCAATGTGTGTCAAAAATCTATGTATGGATTTAAGAGGACAAGTATACTAACAATCATCATGAGCTGCACTTCTTGAAAGTCAAAATCATTTTGTGCATCTTATAGCTTTGGTATGATTTCCTAATATTGTTGTTGACTCTCGGTCAAAACAAGTATCTAGCTTTAAAATGGTTTATTAAAATGTCTCAAATGATTCTAATATACCTGTATGATTCCATAATGAATCCTACCATAAATGATAAAATAGACTTGAAGCTGTGCTGTCTAGAAAGTAAAATGGGTTAGAAGTACTCTAATAGGTTTAAATCCATCTCCAATCAATAATACAAAAATATATCTTGTTTCGTTTTAAAATTTCATGTTGTTTTATTTAACTTTTAGTTATTAGTTAGGTAAAAGTCGGACTATACATCTGGATTCAAAAAGACTCAAGACAGCAGAAGAACACATGATCCAAGACAAGAATCCACAGTTTCAAAGGGACGAATACGATGTTGGACCCCTTCAGCAGGTCAAGACTCAACTAACCATGATTCTTGATCTGCAAGGGATTGTCAGGAGATCAGTGAGTTACACCCCTGAAGAAGGGGAAATTCTTCACAATCTCACTGACGAACAAATTGCTGAAATGTTCAAGCTCAATCCCGATGAGATTGTAAAAGACGCTCCAACTTTTGAAAAGGACAGTGACGATGAGCTGAACGAAATTGATGAGATAGAGATCGAGGACGTCACAGCAGAGCACTATCCCGAGTATGCCGACAAGAGGGAAATGTGGTCCCCAATCTGGGTGATTCCCTAGTCTGTGATACATTCAAGATATTAGATCAGATGGAGCAAGAATCTGAGAAGATTGAAGAACAAGCCCAATCCTCAAACACCGATGTTGATATCAGAAAGGCTGAATGGGCTGCATGTTTTGAGGAGATCCAAGCACAACGTGCTGCTCCTAAACCGAATGTCTACACCAAGCTCTACAAAGTGAAGAACATCACAAGGTGTCAGGCAAGATTATCGCATGGGCTCATTTTGAAGATCTTAACGTATACGCGGTAAAGAGAGAGAAGGATATTGAGTACTTTAGATTCCCGCATGATCTAAAGTCTCTACCTGGGTTTGAGCTAAACCAGCTGGCTAAACTGAAGATACTATATGCTGACCCGAGGAAGATGTCAGGCTGGTTTGAGGCTGCCTCGAAGAAAGAGTACCACACCAGGTGGGTCAACTTCAAACATCAACAACCTACGAGTTGATCCCATAACTTGAAAGCTAAAGATAGTGCTGAAGTGGAGTCCCCCAAGAACAATGTCAAGAATCCCTCTCAGGGAAATGCCACAGGACTTCACTCCACACTTTAAGTGGTGGTATTATGATTGGAGAACAGGGGAGGCGGTCATAGTTCTGAATAAAGAAGGCAGAATGGATACTATCACGGTATTTGACCTGATGTGGCTCACTAATATGTCTTTATTGTCTTACAGTTATGTAGTAGTTGGGTACTTAATGAAATGCAAATATTTGGTTGTGTTTATAATGTTTAATATTTCATTAATCAGTTGTTTATCGCATATTGACTTGATTATATAGGTTTGTGGTTGTTTGAATTAATATAAATAATGTTATGACAATTAATACATTCAAACTTAATAACATGAAGTTATCATGCGAATGGCCCATGCTAATGGACCATACGCATGAACAACTTCATACGAATGACTCAGTCAGACGATTGAACCAGGAGACTGGATCAGTTGTATGACTTTAACATGAGATTGGCTCAATCATGCGAATGGATCAACCGCATGGCTCAATCGCACGAATGAACCATGCTGATGGTTCAATCGCCCGAATGAGCAACCCTAACCTATAAATACCATCTAATTTGTGAATAAAAGAGAAGCATTCAATCCACTTCGACTCCAGACGTACCCTAGCCGTCCAGAAGCCTCTAAGTTCGTACTCCAAGTTCATAGAACGCAGTAGATCGATTCCTAATCGATTCTTGACGTTAGATTCAATACGTTATTGTTTCTACGTGTGTTCTCACTGATTGGATCGCCAATCAAATAGGATTCCGCACTATTTGGTTTGGTTT
>BJCM01245406.1:0-14814 GCA_018326385.1 Flaveria bidentis
ATGATATATGATTTGATGTTTATTTATCTTTAATTCATATGTATGACTTCTTATATAGGTTTGAGGTTGCTGTACACAATTCTAAGTCAATAATGATTGAGTAATGTGTTCAACCTAGTCGGATGAGTATTCATGCTAATGGCCCATACTTGTGGACCATACGTATGAATACATCATGCTTATGGACCAGTCACACGACTGAACCAAGAGACTGGATCAGTCGTATGATTGAGACATAAGACAGACTCAGTCGCACGACTAAACCTTCAGTCGTACGTATGACTCAATGGCATGATTCAGTCGCACGACTGAACCATGCTAATGGTTCAGTCGTATGAATGGAAACCTCTAGCCTATACATAGCACTTAATTTGTGGAAAAACTTAAGAATTGGAAACACTTTGAGAGATATTACGAATACACATAAACTCTAGCCGTCCAGAGCGTCCCAAACAGCCAGTCCAAGTTCATAGTTCGATCCTGATCGATTCCTACTCGTTCTTAACATTTAGTTCAATCTTATTATTGATCGGGTTATCGTTCTCACTGATTGGATCGCCAATCAAATAGGATTCCGCACTATTTGATCCGGTTTGAACGCATAATTAGTTAGTACTCCATACGTACACGGTCGCTAACAAGTGGTATAAGAGCTTTGGATCTTGATTTCGCGTTTAATTTAATTAGGTTTGGTGTCAAAAACCTACGTTTTAATCAAAAGAGTCACCATGTTTCTTCAAAAGGTGTTTTCGACTTTTTCTAGCATTAAAGTTTCAACTTTTCATAATACGGCAGATTAGTGTTCCTAGAAAAATCGTATTTTGTGTGAAAGTGTCAAAATCTTTGATTTTGTAAAAACAGCAGCCTTAAGTCGCATGACTAGCTCATTCGTACGATTGAACTCATTTGTATCGTCCATTGGAACGACTGAACTCAATATCATTCCTCATTCGCACGACTGAACAACCCCAGTCGTTTGATGTCAATCGTCCTGTTCATACACACGACTGAATCCAATCGCACGATTGAAATCATTCGCACTCTTCATTCACACGAGTGATCCATACTCATAGTTCATTCGCATGATTTTTCACTATATGGACGATATGTATCAGGTGGATGCTGATGATCTTGAAGAGAGTGACATTCAGTGGCAAGTGGGGATGTTGACTCTCAGAACCCGAAGATTCATGGAGCGCACCGAAATGAGGAATTTCAAAGGACAAAGCTCTAACTCCAGATTGGCATTTGATAAATCTTAATCTATGGTGAGTCCATCCTATATATGATCTTCAATTGCTTCCAATTTCAACACTAATATGTATAGACACAACTAATATCTAGATTGTGGTGCTCAGACACAAGTATATTGACACAATAATACAAACAAGTGTTTAGATACAATTCGCCATATTTACACATACATATACACTACAAATCTACTTCAATTGTATTGAAAGATACAAAAACAAATCATGTACTCGATTACCATTTCTTTACGGCTAGTGTTACACATATGAAAACAGTAGAATTCATATCATAAGTTGACCATCATTCATAGTTACCTAAATTTTCACATGAATAACAACTGCTAGATGAACAATCATTCGTACATGAAGAACCCTACTTCAATATACAGACCCAAATCACACATTGTACCAGTACGGAGAGTAATGTAAGAATCATGATCATAAATGTAGATACATGATGTTCCTAGTTTATATGCTTAAATGTAAAAGACTTTCATGTCTTACATATGTGTAATGTGACGAATTAATGAATTATGATATATGCTTTAATGTTTATTTATCTATGAATATGTATGAACTTCTTATATAGGTTTGAGGTTATTGTACATAGTTCTTAGTCAATAATGATTAAGTAATGTGTTCAATCTAGTCAGGTGATAAAGATTGAGATATAAAATTGACTCAATCGCACAACTGAACCTTCAGTCGTGCGTATGAATCAGTCGCATGAGTCAGTCACACGACTGAACCATGCTAATGGTTCAGGCGTACGAATGGAAATTGCATACCTATAAATACCACTTAATTAGTGTAAAAACATAGCACTTTGAGAGATACTTCAAATATACATAAACCCTAGCCATCCAGAGCGTCTCTAAGAGCCTGTCCAAGTTCATAGTTCGATCTTGATCGATTCCTACTCGTTCTTAACGTTTAATTCATTCTTATATCGATCGGTTATTGTTATCACTGATTGGATCGCCAATCAAATAGGATTCCGCACTATTTAATCTGGTAAAACGAAGAATCCGTTAGTACTTTGTACATACACGGTCCTCCTAACAAGTGGTATCAGAGCCTTGGCTTGTGATTTTGCATTTGAATCTATTAGTTTTGGGGTCAAAAACCTACGTTTCAATCAAAAGAGTCACCACTTTGCTTCAAAAGGTATTTTCAACGTTTTTAGGCATTAAAGTTTCAATTTTTCATTATACGGCAGATTAGGGTTCCTAGAAAAATCGTATTTTGTGTCAAAGTATAAAAAATCTTCGATTTTACAAAAACAGCATCCTTCAGTCGCACGGTTTGCTCATTCGTACGATTGAACTCATTCGTATACTCCATTCGCACGACTGAACTCAATCGTATCCTCATTCGCACGACTGAACAACTCCAGTCATTTGATTCCAATTGTCTTGTTCATACGCACGACTGAATCCAATCGCACAATTAAATTCATTCGCACCCTTCATTCGCACGAGTGATCCATACTCATAGCCCATTCGCACGAGTGAAACTGTCATGTTCTCAATGTACCAAATTTTAAGCAATTGAATATCAATTTGTTGTGTTTAGTGTCGGGACGGACTCACGCATCCAGAACCTTCTACTTCTGGAGAATGAGAAAGGAAACCATAACAAATTGCCATAGTTGTTAACATTAGATGAATACCCATAGTGGAAACAATAGTTTGAGATCTATTTAAATGGAGTTGATCTGAATCTTTGGACATCCATTGAGACTGGTTACACAATACCAGTCAGTGCTAATGGAGTCATGTTAACCTTGGGATGAATGAGTGAAGCTCAAAATATTCCGTTCAATGCTGAGAATAAAGTATATGCCTTGTTGCCTCAGTCAATACCTAAGGACATTTTTCATCAGTTCTCTGAGAACAAGCAGGTTAAAAAGCTATGGGAGTCCTTGGAGAATAGATATGATGGAAAGGCAATATTGAAGGCACTGAAGGCTAAAGCTCTCAAGAAGGAATTTGATAATTTCTCTTCAATAAGGAATGAAAGCTTGGATGATATTATTAACAGATTCTATCATTTGATGAGTGAGCTGCACACTCATGGCATAAGCATATCCATGGAAGATAAAATCTCAAGTTTTGCTGATGGTTTGCTAGATAAATTGGATTCATTTGTGTCTAATCTGAGACAGAGTGACATTCTTGCAACATTAGACATAAATTATTTCATCTTGAAGTTAAGGGAGGAAGAACTGCGAATGAAGTACAAGTCGAAGAAAGGATCCTACGTTCAGAATCCTTCAGTTTACAACTCAGTTCCGACTCCAACTTTTTCAGAAGCACCATTACAAACAACATTTGTGTCTAGTTCTTCTGCTTCTTCCCAAACCACTGCTTCAGGAACCGAAACGTTAGGGTCGTCCGGAACCCAATACATAGTTCCTGAGGCCAATACTACAAAATTAAAGATCGAGAATCTCGGTAATGTCACAGTGGATGTTGCTAAGGAGCACATGGATCTTTGAGCAGCTTTTGTACAATCTTATGATGGGTTAGTTGCCGGTAAGATTGGAAATTGTCATCTTGCAAATGAAGATTACCAGCAAGTTGATGAGAATGAGCTATAAAGAATGGACATCATGTGGGCACTAGCGAGTGCAGTCTGAAGAGCCAAGAAGTTTGTGAAGAAGACGGGGCAAAATCTAGTAGCCATAAAAGATACGACCTTTGGTTTTGACAAAACCAAAGTCACCAATTTTAATTGTGGTGAAAAAGGGCACTTTAAACGTGAATGTGTAAAGCCCAACAAAACTGGTAATGGAAACCCATTTCCCACATTCAACCATGAAGTCAAAGACTTGATTGGAACTGCTTCATTAAGGAAAGAGACAAAGGCTCTAACTGCTCAAGGTGATGAAGGACAAGACTGGTCCTTTCGGATTTGTTTCTCCTGGGGAATCAAATATTGCCATTCTTGATGCATTGGATGATAGATCTACTAGTGAAGGTGAAATCATAGCTGAGCAAGCGATGTCAGCTACTGAAGAAATTATAAATCTGGTAAATCACCTAGTTGAGGAAGAACTTAGAGCCACTATTTCAGAATCTCCAGCCACCAAAGGGTCTAACTTTGCTTTGATGGCTGATTCATTCGATTCATCACAGGTTAGTTCTAAAGACCAATTAATTGAAAAACATGCTTGTACTAAATGTGACAAATTTAGGGAAAGCATTGATTTGAAATTTGCTAGGTTATTAGAACACAATGATAATTTAGTAAATGATTTACAACTCTGCACTAAAGCTAATCGTATTTTAAAACAAAATGAGTGAAGTTTCAAAGAAAAATAGAGCTTTTGGGAAAACAAATAAGGGAAACCAAGGTTGTTGCATTAAATAAAGCAAATGACATACAGTTTTATTTAAATTCTTTGGAAGAAACGAAAAAGGAAAAAGCAGTTTTAGAAGTCGAAGTTGAATCTTTAAAACAAAAACTGCCTAGTTTGGCTAGTTCTTCTCACGTAGTTCAAAACTTAGTGAAAAACGAAATAATGGGGAAGGTCTGGGGCATAAACTAGTTCCACCACCACATATTTTCCTTTTGAATACAAAATGTACACCAATCAATAACAACCCAGTAAAGAATCATGTGGTGTCCACTCCTTTGGATAGTGATCCCGACTCTATGGGTAAATCTGTGAAGAATATCACTAAGTAGAAGGAGTCTACTTTGAAATCAAAAGAAAAAATGCATGTTGAGAATTTGGATGATAAAATTAAAAGGGTTAATTTAGGGTTAGGTTCACAAACGTCTATTTCAGAACCCAAAATGACCAAACTAGTTAACCAAAAACGTGTTAATCATCAAAGTCCAAGTAAACTAAAAGTTAAAGATGTTCAAAATTTCAAAACAATTAGTTTTATTAAAGAAGTTGAAACATCTAAAAGAGAAGTGACGAAACCAAATCAGACATATCTTACCTTGGTAAACAAACTCAACACCACATAAAAGTTTTCTTCAATCTGTAGAAGTGAGATCATGCTACAGTTGTGGAATACGAGGACATATCTCTCCTAATTGTTCTTATTATCAGACACCCACAAAGAAAATTGAACTTTTTGATGAAAAACCAAGTTTTTCAATGAGATATAATACTCCACCTAAGAGTTTTAGTGAACCTAAAGTTCAAACCACAAGTCAGTCGTCTGTTTATCACAAACATGCACCACATAAAACTGGTTTATGGAAAGAAAAATCAAGTAAACAGTCTGATAGTGAGGAAAATAAGATAACGATATGCCTTCATCCTCTAAAGGGCAGTGGGTTGAGTTCATGATGTATGATTCCTCTGGGTTACCCATGCCAATTAAGGTTGGGGTCCCAAATACGAAGTAATAAGTTTCTTTCAATGTGCAGGGTGTCAGCTACAGCGCTATCACTAATACCTGGATTATTCATAATGGGGCATCCAGGCACATGACAGGGAATTCGTCCCACCTTTTCAACATCAAACAAATTAAAGGGGGACATGTTTCATTTGCTAGGAATAAAGGAGGTTACTGTAGATACATGTGTACCTAGTGTGTGTGCTTAAATGTAAAAGTCTTTCATATCTTACATATGTGTAATTTGACGAAGTAATGAAATATGATATATGATTTGATGTTTATTTATCTTTAATTCAAATGTATAACTTCTTTTATAGGTTTGAGGTTGTTGTACATAATTCTTAGTCAATAATGATTGAGTAATGTGTTCAACCAAGTCAATAATGAAATATGATATATGATTTGATGTTCATTTATCTTTCATTATTTTTCTGAGAACAAGCAGGCCAAAAAACTATAGGAGGCATTAGAGAAGAGATGTGATGGAAATGCAATGTTAAAGGCACTGAAGGCTAAGGCTCTCAAGAAGGAGTTTGATAATTTCTCTTCGATAGGGAATGAGAGCTTAGATGATATTATTGACAGATTCTATCATCTAATGTGTGAGTTGCACACTCATGGTGTAACCATATCAATGGAAGATAAAGTTTCAAGTTTTGCTGAAGGGTTGCCTGAGAAATGGGATTCGTTTGTGTCTAATCTGAGACAGAATGACATTCTTGCAATGTTAGACATAAATGATTTCATCTTGAAGTTAAGGGAAGAGGAACTGCATATGAAGTACAAGTCAAAGAAAGGATCCTATGTTCAGAATCCTTCACTCTATAACTCAGTTCCGTCTCGAGCTGTTTCAGGAGCACCATTACAAACAACATTCGTGTCTAGTTCATCTGCTCTTTCCCAAACTGTAGATACATCATGTTCCTAGTTTATGAGCTTTAATGTAAAATTCTTTCATGTCTTACACATGTGTAATGAATTGATTCAATGATATATGACATGTAGTTGATGCTTATTAATGTTTATTTATTTTGTATTGTCATTGTCTTGGGTATAATTCATATGTATGAACTTATTATATAGGTTTGAAGTTATTGTACATAGTTCTTAGTCAATAATTATTGAGATATGTGTTCAATCTAGTCGGATGAGTATTCATGCTAATGGACCATACTAATGGAACATACACGTGAATACATCATGCTTATGGACCAATCGCACGACTGAACCAGGAGACTGGATCAGTTGTATGATTGAGACATAAGTTTGACTCAATCGCACGACTGAACCTTCAGTCATGCATATGACTCAATCGCATGATTTAGTCGCACGATTGAACCATGCTAATGGTTCAGTCGTACGAATGAAAATCCCTAACTTATAAATACCACTTAATTTATGGAAAAACTAAGAATTGAAGATACTTTTGAGTGATCACGTATATTCACAAACCCTAGCCGTCCAAAACATCCAAGAAAGCCAATCCAACTTCAAAGTCCGTTCTTGATCAATTCCTATTCGTTCATAATGTCTAGCTTATTCTTATATCGATCAGGTTAACGTTCTCATGGATTGGATCGCCAATCAAATAGGATTCCACACTATTTAATTCGGTATAAACGCAGAATCTGTTAGTATTCCGTACGTACACGATCCTGACAAGTGGTATAAGAGCGTTGGCTCTTAATTTTGCGTTTGATTCGATTAGGTTTGGTGTTAAACTTCACGTTTTCATTCAAAAGAGACATTCTTTTGAGTTAGAAAGTGTTTTTGATGTTTTCTGGAATTAAAGTTTCAATATTTTACTATACGGCAGATTAAGGTTCTTGGGATAATCAAATTTTGTGTCAAAGTATCAAAATCTTTGATTTTGCCAAAATAGCAGCCTTTAGTATCACGACTAGCTCAATCATACGACTGAACTCATTCGCACACTCCATACGCACGACTAAATTGAGTCACATTTCTCATTCCCACGAATGAAAAACTCCAGTCATTTGAGTGCATTCGCTTTGTTCATACGCACGATTGAAATCATTCGAACGAGTGAACCATACTCATTGCCTATTCGTAAGATTGAAATTGTCCCGTTCTCCAAGTACAAAATCTATTCAAATGGAAGATCAGCTTGCCACATTCACTATCAGGAAGGACTCACCCATCCACAACCTTCTGCTTCTAGAGAATGAGATAGGAAATCACAATAAACCGCCAAAGCTTATAACATTGGATGATTATCCATACTGGAAACAACGGTTCGAGATTTACCTTAATGGAGTTGATCCCGATCTTTGGACATCCATCGAGACTGGTTATACGATACCAGTTAGTGCAAATGGAGTCAATTTGATGTTGGGGGGAATGAGTGAAGCACAGAAAATACTCTTCAATGCTGACAAGAAAGTTTATGCCCTGTTGACTCAGTCAATACCGAAAGACATCTTTCATCAGTTTTCTGAGAATAAACATGCCAAAAAGCTATGAGAAGCGTTAGAGAAGAGGTATGAAGGAAATGAAACGTTAAATGATCTGAAGGCTAAGGCTTTTAAGAAGGAGTTTGACAATTTCTCCTCGATAGGGAATGAGAGCTTAGATGATATTATTCATATGTTCTAGCATCTAATGAGTGAGCTGCACACTCATGGCGTAACCACATCAATGGAAGACAAAGTTTTAACCTTTGCTGATGGGTTGCCTGAGAAATGGGGTTCATTTGTGTCCAACCTCAGAAAAAGTGACAATCTTGCCACGCTGGACATAAATGACTTCATCTTGAAGTTAAGGGAGGAGGAATTAAGAATGAAGTACAAGTCTAAGAAGGGATCCTATGTACAAAATCCCTCACTCTACAACTTAGTTCAGTCTCCATCGGGTTCAGGAGCACCATTACAGACAACATTCGTGTCTAGTTCATCCTTTACTTCCTAAGCCACTACTTCAGGTCCAGAAACATCAGGGTCATCAGGGACCCAATACATAGCGTTTGAAGCAAACACAATGAAGCTAAAAACCGAGAATCTCGGTAATATCATGGTGGAAGTTGCAAAGGAGCACATGGATCTTCTAGTAGCTGTGGTCCAATCCTATGATGGGTTAGTTACCAGGAAGATAGGAAATTGTCACCTTGCTGATGAAGATTATGAGCAAGTTGACAAGAACAAGCTAGAAAGAATGTACATCATGTAGGCTCTAGCGAGTGCATTTTGAAGAGTTGAAAAGTTTGTCAAGAAGACGGGGCAGAACCTAGTAGCCACTAAGGACATGACGTTTGGTTTTGCCAAAACAAAGGTCACCTGCTTCAAATGTGGTGAAAAGGGGCATTTTAAACGAGAATGTGTAAAGCCCAAGAAAACAGGTAATGGAAATCCATTTCCGACCTTCAACCATCAAGACAAGGACACAATTGGAACAACTTCTTCAAGTAAAAAGACTAAGGCATTAACTGTTCAAGGTGATGAAGAGCAAGACTAGTCCTTCCGATTTAGGTCTCTGGGTGAATCCAATATTGCCTTTGTTGAGGCATTGGAGGATGGGTTTGCTAGTGAAGGTGAAATTGCAGCTGAGCACGCGATGTCGGATACTGAAGAAGTTGTAAATGTGGTAAATCATCTGGTTGAAGAAGAACTTAGAGCAAGGATTTTAGAATCTCAGGCCACAGAAGGATCTAATTCTGATTTGATGGCTGACTCAACTGATTCATCACAGGTAAGTTCTCTAGACCAGTTATTTCAAAAACATGCTTTTCTTGAATGTGATAAATTTAGAGAAAGCATTGATCTAAATTTGCTAGGTTATTAGAACACAATGATAACTTAGTAAATGATTTACAACTTTGCACCAAGCCTAATCGTATATTAAAACAAAATGAGTGTAGTTTTAAAGAAAAAATAGAACTTTTGGAGAAACAACTAAGGGAAACTGAGGTTGTTGCCTTAAATCAATCAAATGATATAAAGTTTTATTTAAATTCTTTAGAAGAAACCAAAAAGGAGAAAGCAGTTTTGGAATTCGAGGTTAATTCTTTAAAACAAAAACTGCGTAGTTGGGCTAGTTCTTCTCACATAGTACAGAACATAGTGAAAGAACAAAACAATGGGGAAGGTTTGGGTTACAAAGTAGTTCCACCACCACATGAAATCCTTTTAAACACAAAATGTAGACCTGTCAACAATAACCCGTAAAGGATCAGGTGGTGTCAACTCCTCTTGTTAGTAATCCTGATTCTACAGTCAACCCTAGATAGCAGATCACTAAACAGAAGGATGCTACTTTAAAATCAAAAGGCAAAATGCTAGTTGTGGATTTGGATGATGAAATCAAAAGGGTTAATGTAAGGTCATGTTCACCAACATCCATTTCAGAACCCAAACTGACTAAACCAGTTAACCACAAACGTGTAAATCATCAAAATCTAACAAAAGTGCAAGTTAAAGATGTTCAAAACATTAAAACAATTAATTTTGTTAATAAGGCTAAAACATCTAAAAGATAAGTGATAAAACCCAACCAGAAAAAGCTCACACCTTTACCTAACTCATCCCCAAATAAAAGGTTACCTCAATCTGTTGAAGCGAGATCTTGCTACATTTGTGGAAAACAAAGACATATTTCTTCTAATTGTCCTTATTATCAGACGCCCAAAATGAAAATTGAACATTTTGATGCAAAACAAAGTTCTTCTAAAATAAGATCTAACACTCCACCAAAGAATGTTAGTGAACCTAAAGTTCAAACCACAAGTCAGTCGACTGTTTATCACAAACAGGCCTTACACAAAATTGGCTTATGGAAAGAAAAATCAAGTATAGCGTCTGATAGTGAGAACGATAAGAAGAAAGATATGCCCTCATCCTTTAAATGACATTGTTCATCAAAGAAAAAGATGGCGATTTATTGTTGGTACACATTTATGTTGATGACATAATCTTCTGTTCCAAAAACGAAGAATTATGTAAAGAGTTTGAATATGTAATGAAGGTAAAGTTTAAGATGAGTGCCATGGGGGAGATGATGTTCTTCCATGGACTACAAATGGATCAGACACCAAACAGAATTTTCCTACATCAGTCCAAATATGTAGGTGATATCCTCAGTCGGTTCGACATGGAGAATGCTTCAGCAGCTGGAACTCCACTTGCCACGAACCATGATGTGGCACCCGACGAAAATGGTGATCTGGTTGATGCCACCATGTATAGAGGAATGATCGGATCCCTTATGTATCTCACAGCCTCTCGTCCTGATATCATGTACGCCACGTGTCTATGTTCTAGATATCAGGCCAAACCAAAAGTAAACCATCGCATCGGAATAAAACAGATTTTTAGATATCTGAAAGGTACTCTATAGATGCATATCTTCCTAGTTTATCAGCTAAATGTAATAGTCTTTCTTGTCATACATATGTGTGATGAATTGGTTCAATGAAATATAATATGTGATTGATGTTTATTTATTTCATATTATTATTGTGTTAGAGTATAATGTATATGTATGACCATATTATATAGTTTTGAAGGTGTTGTATATGATTCTTAGTCAATAATGATTAAGTAATGTGTTCAACATAGTCGGATGAGTATCCATACTAATGGCCCATACTTATGGACCATCCGCAAGAATACATCATGCTTATGGACCAGTCGTATGATTGAACCAGGAGACTAGATCAGTCATACGATTGAGAACTAAGATTGACTTGGTCGCACAACTGAACCTTCAGTCGTGCGTATGGATCAATCGCATGATTCAGTCTCACGACTGAAATGGTTCAGTCGTACGAATGAAAACCCCTAACCTATAAATACCACTTAATTCGTGGAAAAACATAAAAATTGAGAAACAATTCGAGAGATCACGTATATTCACGAACCCTAGCCGTCCAGAACGTCCAAGAAAGCCAGACCAATTTCATAGATCGTTCTTGATCTATTCCTATTCCTTCATAACGTTTAGTTTAATCTTATATTGATCGGGTTAACGTTCTCACTGATTGGATCGCCAATCAAATAGGATTCCGCACTATTTGATTCGATATAAATGCAGAATCAGTTAGTATTCCGTACGTACATGATCCTGACATACTCCAACACTCAGGTTGTGGTATCCTCATGATGATGACTTTGAGCTTACAACGTACAGTTACTCTGACTATGATGGTTGCAAGATTAATTACAAGTCAACATCTGTGGGTTGTCAGTTCTTTGGTAGACGGTTAGTCACCTGGCAGTGTAAGAAGCAGACATCAGTTGCTCTGTCAACTTGTGAAGTTGAATATGTTGCTGCTGCAAGTTGCTGTTAACGAATCATCTAGATTCAACAGCAAATGCAAGACTACGGTTTGCAATTTTCTAACACCCCTATATTTGTTTATAATTCTGCTGCTATTGCTCTCACCAAAACCCCGGTCCAACACCCTAAAACTAAACACATCGGTATTAAGTATCACTTATATGTGACTATTTTGAAAAACAATTAATCGATATTGTTAAAATTAATATGGATTTTTAACGCGCCGACCTCTACACAAAAGCATTTGATAAACTAAGGTTTTTATATCTATTAGAGGTTAATGGTGTGAAAAAGAAAAGTGATGTCATTCTAGAATAAGAAAGTGCGTAGTCCGACGATTTTTTGTATTTTATTTTCCTTTCTTTTATTTTCCTTTCTATTAAAAATCCAAAAACACAAAAAGATTTTCGGTTTTTGAATTTTAGAGGGAGAATAGATTAAATTAGTATTTTATTTGTGCAGTATTTAATTACATAAAAAAGTAAAAAATAAATAAAACTAAGGAGGAGGGCAGCTTAGCTAAAAGAAATGAAATCAAATCTGTGATTCTAATTCAACGTTTATGGAAAATGATAGTACATAGGGAAAAATTGTTTGGGACTTTAAAAGTTTAAATGATTAAGATGCAAAATTCAAAGTATAAGTCTGAGAAGT
Source organism: Flaveria bidentis (assembly GCA_018326385.1). NCBI lineage: Eukaryota > Viridiplantae > Streptophyta > Magnoliopsida > Asterales > Asteraceae > Flaveria > Flaveria bidentis. The sequence continues at coordinate 12,560 of BJCM01245406.1, forward strand.
CTAAGCAAAATAAAAGGAAAAATGATAGTAAAACTAGTCTGTTACTCAGGTAACATAGAGAAAGTAGACCTATAGGTTGCTAGTCCATTATATGATGTGTCAGTAGATTCAACACAATAGATGAGTAGATCTCATTGGTGATTCAAATTCAAACTAAGTTGTTCAACTTGCTTTGGGGTCTTATCTTATCCATGGTTAACACAATCAAAGTATTTCCAATAAGGGGTGACGAGCAAAATAAACGCCACAAATGTGTGTCGATGACCATAAAAATGAGAATAGCACATGGAAAACTGCTAAATGCAATCAAACTAATAACATATCTTGTTGGTGCGTTATGTGCAAATAGAAAAATAAATGCTCTAATAAGAAGATAGGTTGTGTGCCTCTCTGTTGTGCGGTGGCACTGACCTGAGGATAAGCATAACCTAAATATTCTAGAATTCATTGTTGTTTGCGCCTCTCTGCTATGCGATGGCACTGACCTGAGGCTTGGCATCTCTTAGAATAGTCTCTTCTTGTCAAATACCCATAGACCGCTCAAAAATCTCCTGAGGAAGGTTGATTAGCATATAAATGTGGGATCCACAAATGCTTGTTGAAATAATTAAACCTAACTAATTGCCAATGTGTGTCAAAATTCTGCATATGGATTTAAGAGGACAAACATACTGACAATCATCATGGCTGCAACTCTTGATAGTCAAAATCATTGTGTGCATCTTATAGCTCTAGTATGGTTTCCTAAAATTTCTAGTGACCCTCGGTCAAAACAAGAATCTAGCATCAAAGTGTTTACTAAAATGTCCCAACTTATTCTGATAAACCTGTATGATTCTAAAATGAATCCTTCCAGAAATGATCAAATTAACATGAAGTTGATCTGCTCGTGAAGTAAAATCGTTTAGATGTACTCTAATAGGTTTAATTCCATCTCAACTCAAAAATACAAAAAAATATGTTGTGTTTTGTTATAAATGTCAAGTTGTTTTCTAATTTTTTATTTTTCTAGTCTTATGTTAGGTAAAAGTCGGACTATACAACTGGATTTCATCAATGAATCACTCACTAAGAGGAGTCGCGTCTGAGGTGACAAATTAGTTTTTAAATTAAAAGGATCACGTCTAAGGTGATTAAATGGTTTTAAATTATAAAAGGGTCATGTCTGAGATGATCGGTGTTCATAATGTTATATCAAAAGGTAAAACTTTAAGTGTGTCAAGGTGTATGAGGTCAAACTCATAAGTATGAGCCAATCGGATGATTGGACCATAAGTATGGGGCATTCACACAATTGGAGCATAAGTATGGGGCAATCACACGATTGCACCATAGTATGGGGCAATCACACGATTGGACCATGAGTACGGGGCAATCACACGATTGGACCATGAGTACGGGGCAATCACACGATTGGACCATGAGTATGGGGCATCCATGCGATTGGACCATGAGTATGGGGCATCCATGCGATTGGACCATAAGGATGAACCAATCATATGACTGGATGAAGAAGTATGAGCTAGTCGTATGACTGAACCCCAGTCGCACGACTGGATCATAAGTATGGGTTCAACCGCACGACTGGAACATGAGTATGGGTCCAGTCGCATGATTGAACATTAAGAAGTATAAAGAGAGGGGTGAGTCGGTCGCATTTCTCACCACCCTTCAAATCGTTCAAAACCTACTCATACGTAGACACCATGCCCAAAATTTCATCTCACCTTGATTACTTGCTGATTATGTAACTAACCGATCTGTCATTCATCTACAAGTATTGTGAGACTGAAAGCGATCAAAATGACCGATTTACTCGAACCCTAAGGGCCGAATTTGTAAGGATCTAAGATCTAGTTTGATCAATTAGGTTATGATTTGCAATGGAATAGTACTAGAATTAGACGAAATTTAAGCAAGAATAAGATGAATATTCAATCAAGCAGTGACGGTTATAGAGAGAGAAAGTTTTCTGCAAAAGATAATGTTTTCATTCATTCATAAGCTTCGGCATCTACAAATTAGGTCAACATTCCTTTTATAGAGGAATGTGACGTTAGCAGTCACCTGATAGTGACATCTAACAGATTATACAAACAACTGAAAATAACTGAAAACTACTAAAGATGTCCACAACAACTGAGGACATCTTACAATAAAAGCTTAAGTACCAGCTAATTCTATAACTACTGAAACTACAACATCTGAAGTGTAAGAACTTCAGATGTTTTACATTATACTAAACTACTAATTAC
>BJCM01245407.1:0-15183 GCA_018326385.1 Flaveria bidentis
TTTCACCATGAAGGAATGCACTTTTTACATCTAATTGATAAACTTTGATCTTCATGTAAGATGCATAGGCTAGGAAGATACAGATTGCTTCCATTCTTGCCACAGGTGCAAACACTTCATTGTAATCAATACCCTCGACTTGTCGAAATCCTTGAACTACAAGTCGAGCCTTGTTTCTTATTATGACCCCTTGGTCATCTTTCTTGCACTTCAAGACCTATTTGGTGCCAATCACCTTAGCACCTTTTGGTCTATCCACCAGCGTCCATACCCCTAACTTCTTGAATTGAAGAAGTTCCTCTTGCATGGCATTGACCCATGCCTCGTCGTTTAGAGCTTCACTTACATATTTTAGCTCAAATTGAGACACAAAACATCGATACGCACCATCGTGAAGATATCCCTTTTCCATTACTGAGGCATAATCAGCTGAGTATAGCTGATTTCTAGTCTGTACTCCTGATCGAACATCTCCAATGAAATTGTCCAAAGGGTGATAAACATTTAGTCGTGATCCAGGAGTGGTGGGAATAACTTCCTCATTATTCAGATTGTGAACACCAGTTTTAGTATCTGAGGCAGTAGGAGTGTGAGGTTCTGAAGTGTCAGAGGCAACAACATCAGATGCATGTGTACTTGTAGTAGTAGGAACTTGTTCCCCTTGATCCACCTGATCATTTTCCACGTCTTCATCATCAGAGGAGTCACTTACCTCAAGTGCTCCCCCTGAAGAACTAGAAGACTCAACTTGTGAAGCTGAGGTTGTCGGGTCCAGTGATGGTGTGTTTAACACATCATACATCATTCTGATCGATAACTCATCCTCAGGAGGGGAGAGAGGGATGTTGAAGGATTTAAAGAATCCATCTAGTCGAAAAGGAAAGAGGTCCTTTTCCAGTAAGGTGGTGGTGTATCTTTGTACATCAACATTGCACCACACTTCTACTTGACCCGTTGAGTTGTTATAAATTCTCTTATTCGGTATGTTGTATCCTAGGAAAATCCCTTCTTCGGCCTTCTAGCTAAACTTCCCTCACTGAGTTTTCTTTAGCAGCGTACATGGTGCGCCAAATGGTTCGAGGTACTCCAGATTTGGTTTACGTCGCTGGAGAAACTCATAGCACGTTTTACCATGACGTTTAACCACCAAGACTCAATTGAGGTGTAACATGCGTTAGCTACTTACTCGTTCCAAAATTGGATAGGCAGTTTCGAGTCTGCTAGCATCGTCCGGGCTGTCTCTATCAAGCTTCAATTCTTTCTCTCAGCAACTCCGTTCATTTGAGGAGTGTATGCAGATGTGAACTGGTGCACAATTCCTTTTTCTTTGCAGAATGCCTCCATCCATTGGTTCTTGAACTTGGTACCGTTGTCTGAGCGAACTTGCCTTACCTTCAGCTTGTAGGGTGACTCTAATATAGTTACCAGCTGTTTGAATGATTCAAATGTCTCTGATTTGGATTTCAAAAACATCACCCAAGAAAATCTTGAGTAATCATCTGTAACTACATAGCAGTACAAATAGTCGGCAATGCTCTTTGTACTAACTGGCCTAAACAAATCCATGTGAAGAAGCCCAAGAAGTAGGTCAGTTGAGTGAAATTTCTTCTTCTTATGAGACTTCTTTTTCTGTTTCCCTTTCTTACACGCGACACAAAAATCCGGTAAATGGAAGTTCTTAACATTTACTCCATGCACTAGATCATTTTGGATCAAGCGATTCATTTTCTGTGGATTAATGTGTCCCATTATCCAATGCCAGGAGATAGAGTCTTTCTCTGTTGCATTTGACAAGAAGCATTGTACATTATGATCGGTTGTGGAGGCCTTTGATAGGTCCAAGACATATAAATCGTTATATCTTGAAGCTGACATTAAGACTTGATCCTTCGGGATTACATACTCCGTCTTCAACACATAGCACTTCTTGTTGTCAAAAACTACCTTGAATCCTTTATCACAAATCTGGGATATAGAAAACAAGTTATTTTGTAGTTGTTGAACGTAGTTGACCTTGTCAAACTTGACTTTCTTGTTTCCCGTTTCGCCTTGTGCAGTGATATATCATCCTTTATTTCCAGCAAATGAAACGTGTCCCCCCTTAATTTGTTTGCCATTTGACAGGAGAGACAGGTTCGTAGTCATGTGCCTTGATGCCCCTCTATCAACAATCCAGGTATTTGTAGAAGCACTATACCGGACACCCTGCACATTTAAAGGAAATGATTAGTTTAGGTTAGGGACCCAAGGGGTGACCCAGAGGAATCACACATCATGAATTCAACCCACTGTCCATTGGAGGCAGAGGGCATATCGTTCTTCTTCTTGTTCTCATTATCAGACATTTGACTTGACTTTTCTTTCCATAAGCCAGTATTGTGTAAGGCCTGTTTGTGATAAACAGACGATTGGCTTATGGTTTGAACTTTAGGTTCATAGATTCTTTTTGGTGGAGTAATTGAACTCCTTTTTGAAGAACTTGGTTTTGCATCATGAAGTTCAACTTTCTTTCTTGGTGTCTGATAATAAGGACACTTAGAAGCGATGTATCCTCTTTTTCCACAATTGTAGCAAGATCGGCCTTCTACATGTTGGGAAAATAGTCTCTGTCGGGAAGTGTGTGATATCGGTGTGACTTTGGTCTGGTTGGGTTTGGACACTTCTTGTTTGGATGTTTTAATTTCTTTAACAAAATTAATTGTTTGAATGTTTTTAACATCTTTAGCCTTTTGTTTATTTGGACTGTGACTTGGAGCACGTGGTTGGTTAATTGGATTGGTCATTTTGGGTTCAGAAATAGACATGTTTGACCCTGACTTTACATTAACCTTTTCAAACTGTTCTGCCAAATTCACCATAGGCATCTTACCTTTAGACTTCAAAGTAGCCTACTTCTGTTTAGTGACAGATCCCACTAGTTTACACGTGGAATCTAGATCACTAACTAGAGGAGTGGACACCACATCGAAACTTTAATACAACCTTTTCTGATCCCGCTGGAATGATCCTTAATAGGATTGTTATTTACTAGTCTACATTTAGCATTTAACACTATCTCATGTGGTGGTGATACCACTTTGTAACCCAACCCCTCCCCGTTATTTTGTTCTCTCACTAAGTGTTGAACTATGTGAGAAGAACTAGTCCAACTGTGCTCATTCTGTTTCAAAATTCTATTAGCTTCTGTACACAGTTGTAAGTCATTTACTAAGCTATCATTGTGATCTAATAACCTAGCAAATTTTAAATCTATGCTTTCTCTAAATTTTTTACATTTACTACAAGCATGATTATCAAAAAGTTGGTCTGTGGTACTTACCTGTGAAGACTCGTTTGAATCAGCCATCAGCGCAGAGTTTGACTCTTCAGATGCCGGAGATTCTGAACATGTAGTTCTGAGATCTTCTTCAAGCACGTGATTGACCACATTTACAGTATCTTCATGATCTGACATCACTAGTTCAACTGCTATTTCACCTTCATTTGCAGTGTCATCATCAAGACCCTCAACATTGGCAATGTTTGACTCACTCAGAGATACAAAACGAAAAGTCCAATCTTGACCTTCGTCGTCTTGTGCAGTTAAAGCCTTTGTTTCTTTGCTTGATGAGGCAGCTCCACTCATGGGTTTGTCTTGACGGTTGAAGGATGAGAAAGGATTCCCGTTACCTATATTCTTGGGCTTTACATATTCCCGTTCGAAGTGCCCCTTTTCTCCATAGTTAAAGCAGGTAACTTTGGTTTTATCGAAACCAAAAGTTGTATCCTTTATGGCTATCAAGTTCTGTCCAGTATTCTTCACAAACTTCTTAGCCTTTCGAACAACACTTGCCAAAGCCCACATAATATCCATTCTTTCTAATTCATTCTTGTCTGCCTGCTCATAATCCTCATCAGCCTGATGGCAATTTCCGATCTTTCCTGCAACTAGACCATCATAAGAATGAACGACCGCCGCTAAAAGGTCCATATGCTCCTTTGCAACCTCAAAAGTAATATTCCCGATATTCTCGGTCTTCAACTTCGTAGAATTTGCTTCCGATGTGATATATTGGGCACTAGATGACCCTGACGTTTCAGATCCTAAAGCTGTAGGTTGAGAAGAAGTAGTTGAACTAGACAAAAATGCCGTTTGAAGAGGTGCTCCTGAACTTGTTGAAGTGGAAGAGGATTTATAAAGTGAAGGATTCTGGTCATAGGATCCTTTCTGTGACCTTTATTTCATCCTCAATTCCTCATCCCTCAATTTTGGGATGAAGTCATTTATGTCTAATTTTGTCAATAAATTATTCTGTCTCAAATTAGACACAAATGAGTCCCACTTTTCTGGCAGACCATCGGCAAAGCTTGAGACCTTATCTTCCATGGACGTTGTGACTCCATGAGTGTGCAGCTCACTCATTAAATGGTAGAACCTGTCTATGACATCATCCAAGCTTTCTTTACCCATCGAAGAGAAGTTATCAAACTCCATCTTCAAAGCCTTTGCCTTTAGAGCTTTCAACGATGCATTCCCCTTGTATCGTTTCTCCAAGGCTTCCCATAACTTCTTTTCCTGTTTGTTCTCAGAAAACTGGTGGAATATATCCTTAGGTATCGACTGAGTCAACTAAGCATACACTTTCTTCTCAGCATTGTACTTCACCTTCTAGCTATCAGTCATGCCGCCCAAGGTAAGTTTAATACCATCAGCACCAACCGGCATGCTATAACCTGTCTCGATTGATTCCCACAGATTAGGATCAACTCCATTTAGATATATCTCAAACCTTTGCTTCCATTATGGGTAATCATCTAACATTATAAGCTTAGGGGGCTTATTGTGATTCCCTATTTCATTTTCCAGAAGCAAAAGATTCTGGATAAGAGAGTCTCTACCAGAAGTAAACGCAGAGCACTGATCTTCCATTTCTATAAACTTTGAACTTTAACCTAAGACTTATTCACTCGTGCGAATGGATGAATTGGGCGATTGAACAAATGCGGATGGGCCAATCGTGCGATTGGACAAATGCAGATGAACAATGCGAATGGATGGTTTAGTCGTACGAATGGATGGGCGACCGAGTTCAATCGTGCGTATGGGATGTGCGATTGAGTTCAGTCATGCAATTGAGGTAATCGTGCGACTAAAGGCTAATGTTTTTGAAAATTAGAAGGTTTTTTATACTTTGACACAAAAACACGAGTTTTCAAGAACCCTAATTTGCCGTATGCCGAAAAACTTAAACTTTTAGATCTGGAGACACTGAAAACACTGTTTTACTAAAAAAAGTGACTCTTTTGAAGGAAAAACGTGATTTTTACACCAAAACAAATCAAATCACATGCAAAATCAAGAGCCAAGGCTCTGATACCACTTGTTAGGACCGCGTACGTACGGAGTACTAACTGATAATGCGTGTATACCTAATCAAATAGTGCGGAATCCTATTTGATTGGCGATCCAATTAGTGAGAACGCAGTTTCGATCAATCTAGATATTAATGAAACGCTATGAACGATTAGAACACGATCAACTCCGAACTATGAAGTTGGAACAGGTTCTCTAGAGTCTCTGGACAGCTAGGGTACGTATGTGAGTCGAAATTCTTAAAGTGTTACGTTTTTCCACAAATTAGGTGGTATTTATACGTTAGGGTTTGTCAATCGAACGAGTGAACCATTAGCATGGTTCAGTCGTGCGACTGAATCATACGATTGGCCATACGCACGACTGAGCCAATCTTATGTCTCAATTGTGCGACTGATCCATTTTCCTGGTTCAGTCGTGCCACTGGTCCATTATCATGAAGTGTTCATTCGTATGGTCCACTAGCATGGTCTATTCGCATGAAGACATCATACGATTAAGTTTAAACACATTTCTCAACCATTCTTGACTAAGAACAATGTAAACAACCCCAAACCTATATAGTTAATTCAATATGCGTTATTACACAATAAAGAATGAAATATTAAACATCAATAGCATCAATCACATATTTTATTTCATTCAAGTCATTCATTACACATATGTAAGACATGAAAGATATTTTACATTAAGCTCCTAAACAAGGTACATCTGTATCAACATTGTGCAATGCTAGTGTTGTGTTTAAGGCTATAGTCTAGATGCAAATGCAATCCTAGTTCTGTATAACTAGTGGCTCTGATACCAATCTATCACACCTTCAAATTCCACGTGCGGGGTTTCAACGCGAGGCGTGTGACAAACCAGGATCTCAGACACGGTCATATCAAACGACACTATATGAAATTAAATAAACGTTTAAACTTTAAATTAGAGTAAAACAAAGTTTGAACAATAACCAATGCGGAAGCATATAACTAAAATCTTAAACCAATACTAAAAGATGCGAAAAACACAACGCCCAAATAAAACTATTCAATGCAAGAAAATAAATTTGTGATGCATGTCCTGATTGAATCCTTAGTCGTGCATTCTAACCTTAAGCATTCTTGTGACCTGAAAAAACATGCTAAAATGTGTCAACATAAAGTTGGTGAGTTCACAGGTTTAACGACAGATAATATGTTTGCAAATGTTCGTATGGTAAAGTAATTAAAGCATAATCCATTGACAGCTGAATAAATGACTAAAATTTGTTATGGATAGGTAGCTAGCCTATAATCAAGTTACTTAGCGTTTCAAATCAAAGCTGACTGTTCGTAAGTTGTTTGCCTTCTCACCACGTCTAATACAGACAGTGGAAAATGTTAGGTCAATTAAGCACCCGTTTGACTTCCAGTTGAGTTAGCGAGACTAACGCGGGTGGGGTTTTTCAAACCTAGTAGTACTACTCAAAATTACCTCGCTACCTCAATACTAACGGTTCAAGAATGTAAGGGTTTTCATATATGTTTGCACTAACGTAACAGGTGAGAAACAATAATACTAAAGCCATAGATAAGTAAAGCTTGCATATTTTCTCCCCCAAAAAGAAAGAATGTAAAATGGGGGCCGTGAAGACTCACCTTAGAGTGCGTAAATGAAGGTTTAAACAGATGTTGTTAGCTAATCGGGACCTAGTGAATATAGATTTGTAAGTGTGTATCAAAAACAAATATTCACGCTGAACATGCTTTCCCCCCTCGTCTAACATTATACCGATGTACCCGATGGCAACATTCATTATGTGATAATATGTCGAAACATATGTATGTATAAATGGTTCACGCGAAATTTTCAGAATGTGTGTTTATTGGATTTAATACAAGCTTCCAACTCAATGATACTATAGAAGTTTTCAACCCGACAAAAGATATGTTATTTTATGTACTTCTTTTGACAATATGGTTTCTGCTCTTAATTTTATAAATCTTTTAAAATGATTTACATAAACGACTAACAAATAGTGACATCAACATAACAAAGAGTTAGTCATTCATTTGATCAAAAACATATACATGCACACCTGTGCCCCACTTATCATATTTTATTTATCCAAAATTGTTTGGAGATTACATATGCCATCCATGCATGCATAAACCATGTTTTAAAACATAAACCCACTGTTTCCATACCAATGTACATGCATACATACGATGTGTGTGTGTATATATATATATATATATATATATATATATATATATATATATATATATATATATATAATCTTAAAGCATACGTAATATCATGAATGGCACAATGCAGCTCACATAACCCATGCGCACTTTACACACACACGGGGAACAGACACAATCACACCGCAACCAAAACCCGCACACATACATCCTCCATGGCCCACCTAAGAAACCGATGCGCCTAACATACAAGAAATACTCCCATGTGTCTACATACATACTTCATGACCATGATCATGCAAACAGGCACACCCAAAAATCACAGAACACACATATGTTTATACATATGCTTACATAAACGCAGGTCACCACACATGGTCATGCGACTGGCAATTTCCGATCTTTACTGCAACTAGTCCATCATAAGAATGAATGACCGCGCCTAAAATGTCCATATTCTCCTTTGCAACCTCAACAGTGATATTCCCGAGATTCTCGATCTTTAACTTCGTAGAATTTGCTTCCGATGTGATATATTGGGTACTAGATGACCCTGACGTTTTAGATCCTAAAGTTGTAGGTTGTGAAGAAGCGGTTGAACTAGACACAAATGTTGTTTGCAGAGGTGCTTCTGAACTTGTTGAAGTGGAAGAGGATTTATAAAGTGAAGGATTCTGGTCGTATGATCCTTTTTGTGACCTGTATTTCATCCTCAGTTCCTCAATAAGCACCCGTTCAACCTCCAGTCGAGTTAGCACGACTAACACGGGTGGGGTTTGTCAAACCCAGTAGTACTACTCAAAATTATCTCGCTACCTCAATACTAACGGTTCGAGAATGTAAGGGTTTTCACATATGTTTGCACTAACGTAACAGGTGAGAAACAATAATACTAAAACCATAGATAAGTAAAGCTTGCATATTTTCTCCCCCAAAAGGAAAGAATGTAAAATAGGGGTCGTGAAGACTCACCTTAGAGTGCGTAAATGAAGGTTAAAATAGATGTTGTCAGCTAATCGGGACCTAATGAATATAGATTCCTGAGTGTGTATCAAAAACAATATTCACGCTGAAAATGCTTGCCCCCTCGTCTAACATTATACAGATGTACCCGATGGCAACATTGATTATGTGATAATATGTCGAAACATACGTATATATATAAATGGTTCATGCGAAATTTTCAGGATGTGTGTTTATTGGATTTAGTACAAGCTTCCAACTCAACGATACTATGAAAGTTTTCAACCTGACAAAAGACATGTTATTTTATGTACTTCTTTTGACAATATGGTTTCTACTCTTAACTTTATGAATCTTTTAAAATGATTTACATAAACGACTAACAAATAATGATATCAACATAACAAAGAGTTAGTCATTCATTTGATAAAAAACATATACATGCACACCTGTGGCCAACTTATCATATTTTAGTTATCCAAAATTGTTTGGAGATTACACATGCCATCCATGCATGCATAAACCATGTTTTAATACAGAATCCCACTGTTTCCATACCAATGTACATGCATACACACGATATATATATATATATATATATATATATATATATATATATATATATATATATATATATATAATCTCAATGCATACGTAATATCATGAATGACACAATGCAGTTCACATAACCCATGCGCACTTTACACACACACGGGGAACAGACACAAGAGCACCGCAACCAAAACCCGCACACATACATCCTCCATGCGCCCACCTAAGAAACCCATGCGCCTAATATACAAGAAATACTCCCATGTGTCTACATACTTACTTCATGACCATGATCATGCAAACAGCCATACACAAAAATCGCAGAACACACATATGTTTATACATATACTTACATAAACGCAGGTCACCACACAAGGTCATGCGAACAACATGACACCCATACCCGGCCCGCACAATAACACCGATCACCACCCAACCGAATATATATACATGAAGATACATTTACACACCATGCATTCATACGTACATATAACCCCTGCACCCGAAACGTTAAACCGTAATCGTAACGAATGCGAATAACGAAAGAAACCGTACCGAACGAGATAGAAGGCTGTTGTGAACACCGTTAGCGACTACCATTAGCAACTATCGGTATAAACAATCCGAACGCCTGCGGTCGAAATCGAAGAGGGTTGCCGAAGAGAGGTTTCTGCCGGTGAATGGAGAACCAAAAGTCAAGACTAGAGTTTGGGGAAGTTGCGAATGGAATTGGGAAAAGGGTTATTGGGGTTATGGAGTGGTGGAAGGGTGGGCAGCCGGTTATGGAGGAGGAGGTTGTTGGATTGAGATAATATCAATTGATTATACAATTGTTATATAAATAGGTTTTTTTTGTAATTTACTTATTTATTTATTTTTGTTAAGTTCACGTCGTACAAAACATTAAGATTAGTGCTAAATAAACTTTAATGTTTTAATCTTTTTTTTTACAATAGATTTGTTACTAACTTCGTTTATTACTTGCAAATTAAATAAAAGAAATGACAAAAAGGATAATTAGGAGACATAAAGAAATTAACTGACGATAATTAAGTTGATAGTGATAACCATGAAACACAAGGTGCTAAAATAAGAAGATCGGAAATTCTTGTTATTCATCAATGATTGTACCACTTTCATTGCCTCATCTTGAATTCTAGCTAGCATGTAAGCATCTTGAAAATTCTTTAGTCTCAAAAGTCTCATGGATATCCAATTTCTGGTTAAACTGCTCTTAAGAATAAGCTTACAGCATATTCATCGCATATAGAAACCTTTATCAATGCTAAATCAAATGCTTGACACAACTCTTGTAGAGTTCCAGTTTGCCTCAATGTTGCTAGGGCTCCCATTGCGTCTTGCCCCAAAACTTGTGCAAACCTTGCAGAGATAAAATTTTTATACTCTGACCACAACATTCTCTCAATTGAACCTCCTCTTGCTTTAACGAATGATTGGCACTACAATAATGCAATATCCTCCAAATGAATGATCGCATATCGTACCTTCGATCGATCTGTAGTATCGTCAATTTCAAGAAGTGTTCCACTCGGCAAATCCAACCTTCAACATTTTTATCATTAAATTTTGGAAAATCGATCTTCGTAAGTTTGCTACCGTTTTGAATAGTTGAATCACCAAAATCTCGATCTCGATTAGCGTTATCAAGATCAACGCGATGATTGCTTGAACTTCCATTGTTGCCTCCAATCGCTTGTAAATTCTTTAAAATCTCAGTCATCTGCAGTTTAACCGACTCCATATCGCTTGAATTCTTGTTTGCTGCTACTCGAATTGCTTTCAATTCCCTCAAATTTCATCCAGTAGTCGTTTCTAATCGCAACAACGAAGCATCATGCTCTTGTACTCTTTGCTCAAAGGTATGATTTTGTGTCATCATCTTGATTAGTACTCCGATAGAATCCTGGTTTCAAGAGCTCCGATGAGGATTGGGAAGCTCTGATACCAATGTTGAGATGGAAAGAACAACACAGAAGGAAGAAGAGTTTTACTCAAATTTTCGTGATACCTTTCTCATTACTCACTACCGTATGTAACCAACTAGCTAGTTAGTTAGTTGGCCGTTACAAGTAATACAAGAATTACATTCAACCCCTTCTAAATCCTACTTATTACAATTATTCCCCTTGGACTATTAACAATCACTAATATGCGTGAAACAGTATTTCTTCAATTTTATTATTTTATTGTTCTAAATAACAACACATAGATTGTAAAGAGATACGATGATGATGTGTTAATTTAGGAATAAAAAAGATATAGTTTACATTTTTAATTGGTTTTAATCAAACAACTTGATTTTTGTATTGGAATTAAAACGATGTTGTTTTGAGAGGTTTTGCATACAAGTTAGATGCCTAACACACTCATATTAACTTTCCCCATAGTTATAAATATAGATACAATCATATTTTACATAAAGCTGAAAGGAACAACACAATAATAAACTTTTAGAATCATTTTATTGAATTCACATATTCTAAATTGGTTCAGCTTTATTCGACTACAAGTCGGGTTGATTGTATTCTACATTTTATCATGCCGCGTACAATAAACACGCGATGGGTAAAAAACTAGTTATATCTACTTTTAGGGTTCTCAATGACTAATATATATTATGTTTTGCTTAATTTTTCCTTTCCTATGTGACGCCTATTTTATCTCATTGTATTAAGCATCTATTAGCTATATAAACTTCTCTCTCTATCTCTCTTTCTGTATCTTTCATAAATTATTTTGCTATTAAAGTTGCTTCATAACACATTATCAACATGAACATATATATTCTCTATAAAACATCAATAGATAGACAAAGAGACAGAGATTGGTGTTGCAGTGGTCAACAATGGCGGACCTACATAAGGTTCTTTTGGGTAGTCTAGACACCATGAAATTTTAACATTTTTAGTACAAAAATGATCAAGCACCAACCGACCTCCAAGAAATTGTGATATTGACCCCCACAAATTTTAACATCCATCTTGAGAAATTTATAATATTATAAATAGTTCAATCGTTACTGCCATCCAAAGCCCCCAATCGTTAGTTTTCACCAAACTCAGTGATGTTAGAGTTGGCTACCTTCGGCCACTCCTTAGTCCATAATTACACGCTCCTCTCTCGAATCTAAATCAACCACAATCCTCGATTCAGATATTTTTTGAAACTTTTTCTCTAGATACATAATGGCTTTGTTTTTATTAAATTAAAACTCATAGAGAAAAATTATATGGATACTATTTTTCAATTATGCATTTATAATGATGATTGATGTATGATGATATGAAGATGAAGATATGTAAGATGAGGGTGAGGATCTAAAACAGATGAAGATAAAAATCTAAACCAGATCTAAAATCCACAAACTTCTAGATGTCACAACCATGGTTTGTAATTCCTCACTTTAATTTATATTTTCCATTAAGGACACCTACTAGAAGATAGTTTAAGTCTTAAACAAATTATGACTAATACATGATGTCAAATAAATAGAATTATTTGGATTTCTAGAGCTTCCAAAACACATAACACTGGTATGAAGTACAATAAGAAATTGAATCAGATTGTGCTAAAAGTTACTAGGACTAGAATTATGTTGAGTTGAAGGTACATTTTGATAACCATGGAGGTCATAATGAACCCATATTGGAAAAGATGAATCCCCAACATGCATTCTTTGGAGGCGTAGTGGAGGCTTATTGACAAGTTGTTCTTAAGTGAAAGATATAATAATTGCTTCTACAGAAATAGGTAGCGTTAGGTATGCACGAATGAAAGACGGATTGGATTGGACCATTGTAAGGAGATAAAAAAAAGTATGTGTTGTTGGTCAATGGAATGGAGTTACCGATTACACAAAGAACTTCAGTCCCTTTAAACAACCTAAAACCATTTCTTTGCTCCTCTTGTTTTTTTCCATTCCATTGCCTCCTCCACCATTTTTCCCGCAACCACCAACCTTCACTAGCACCAACACCACCCACTACCACCGCTAACCACCACTATCGACCATAAAGACCAACACCACCCATTTAATTTCATCATCCATTTCTTTCGGTCATAATAACAACAAATAAAACAACATACAAGTTCTCATGAGACTCGATCGTATTTGCAAAGACAATACCTAGATCTCAACTTGAAATTTAGTTCAACACACAATTTCAAGTGTGTAATAAAATATTAGATCTCAACTTACGCACTTGATATTTCTTTAGATATCTTACGTGACACTTAATCATTTCATTGTACCTTAAATGTCGACTAAGGCTACTTGTCATGTAAATCAAGGTGAGGGCTCAAGTCCTAACCCCGTGATTGTGAACGATGATGGTTTTATAGATGAGAATGAAGAAGGTGAAGATATATACACTCTAGATGAGGAAGATCAAAAAATGATGATAAGGATGGCAACAATGATGATTTTATAGACGTTATTATTATGACTGAATGCATGATGATGATTTTATTTTTTCAATGATGCTTTCATTTATTATTGTTACATGTATAATAATGTTTTTATTCTAGTGCGTACGCATATGCATATGTTGTTGTGTCATTGTATTTGTGTATATTATTAATATTTTTTGAATGAATGGGAACACACGTCGGAAAAGTCCCGGTGGAGATGGTTGATATGGTAGAGATCATGGGATCCATGTAGGATCCCTACGAATTATCAGTATTGAAAATTATGAATTGCTTATCTTTATATTGAATATCTTTCAATTTGCTAAAATTTTCATTTCATTTATCAATGTATCCCAACCGAAAAAAAGACTTTTTCAAGGTAAAAAACCTAAACTTATAATAAAATTTTCTCGAAAACAACAATCAACCACTACTGCATCAAATTGATCTTAGTTATTAACGGTATAAGTTCGTTGGAGATAATGGTTCGATTTTTGTAAGGTTAATCTCTAAAGAGGTTGACACATTGGTTCGCCACCATTATCTTAGCTGGGATGATGTTCCCAATGTTTATAAAATGGGCATATAGCAAACTCTTCAAGAATATATAACGCAATGTATTTTTTTTTCAATTTCATAAAATTTGGTTCACTAGAGATTTCAAAACGCAAAACACTTGTATGGAGTTCAATGAGGAATTGAAGCAAATAGTGTAACACCCGGCTATTTTTAGACAAGAAAGAAGAATAAGTGAAGAAAAAGAAGTAAAAGAATTAAAACCCAAGTCTAGGGGTAAAAAGTGTCCAAAAGGACAAAATGTTTGAAAAGTGGGTGTAAAAGGTGGTATGGCCGCCCATATGTCACATACACCACTAATCTTCGGATTTTAGAGAGAGAAAGAGCAGCAAATTCTCGGTTTTGAAGGAAGAAGAAGAAAGAATTCGAATTCAAGGTAAGAATTCGTGTTTTTATGATGTTCTTAACCGGTTATGTCCTCGGGTTTATGCTTATGTGTGTTTATATGTGTTCGGGTATGTTTTTAGTGGGTTACTAAACGATTGAATTCAATTTGCAAATGAGTTTGGAGGAAGCCATACTCAAAAGCTACAAAGGTGAGTTCTAGAACCCCTCTTTTACTGGTTTTTAACTAATTTTGGGGCTGGAAATGCATGAATGTATGTTTTTATTAAACTGGGTTTCGGACCCGTATGCTTGAATGCGTGTATGATGATGTTATGATGTGATGTGTGACTATGTTCATGTTTGATGATGTATGATTGTGTTTCTAAGGCGTAGAGGGTAAGATTTAAGCTTAGAACATGATGAATGGTGCATGGAAATCGAATATGATGTTTTAGACCCACTTGATAAGTTTTTAAATCTGCCTAAGTGTTTGGAAGTTAATGCGGATGAAGTCAAATGCGTATGAAGTCAATGCGGATGAACATTGACTAAGTATGGAAATGCGGATGAGCATTTGACTAAGTCTGGAAAATGCGGATGAGCATTTGACTAAGTCTGGGAAATGCGGATGAAGTTAATGCGGATGAGCATTTGACTAAGTCTGGGAAATGCGGATGAAGTTAATGCGGATGAGCATTTGACTAAGTCTGGGAAATGCGGATGAAGTTAATGCGGATGAGCATTTGACTAAGTCTGGGAAATGCGGATGAAGTCAAATGCGGATGAAGTCAATGTGGATGAACATTG
>BJCM01245409.1:0-15562 GCA_018326385.1 Flaveria bidentis
TTGGCTTCAGAAGATTTCACACTTTAGAGTATTTCTTATTGCTGGTGTGAGAACTTCCGAAGCTTCTACTTCAGTACTCATGTGCATGCATGCAGAAGGACTTTGGGTGTTTTGTTGCTTCAGCCTCTTCATAATTCTCTACAACAAAGTCTGAAGACAAAGTCTGAAGACAAAGTCTGAAGACAAAGTCTGAAGACAAAGTCTGAGGACAACAGCTGAAGACAAAGTCTGAAGACAACAGTTGAAGACAAAGTCCGAAGACAATAGGTGAAGACAAAGTCTGAAGACAACAACTGAAGACAAAGTCTGAAGACAACAACTGAAGACAAAGTCTGAAGACAACAGCTGAAGACAAAGTCTGAAGACAACAGCCGAAGATAAAGTCTGAAGACAAAGTCTGAAGACAAAGTCTGAAGACAAAGTCTGAAGACAAAGTCTGAAAACAACAGCTGAAGACAACAGCTGAAGACAACAGCTGAAGACAACAGAGGTTGTCACAACAGCTAAAGAAGTTCTCTAAAGGAGGACTTTGGTTGCTTCAGCCTCTTCATAATTCTCTACATGGCCTTCAATGGTTTTCAGCGGCGGCGATGGTGTCCAACGATAGTGTTCCCGGGTAGTGGCGGCCTGCCGCGATAGTGGCCGGTGGTAGTTGTTGGTGACGAGCGATCTTGGTGGTTGGTGGTGGTTGTTGTGGTGGGTGAGTGGGTGGTGTTGGTCGGTGGTGGTTATTGCTGGTGACTAATGATGGAAGAAGAAATAGAATGAAAAAAATAAGGAGTGGATGCAATGAATTTGAGAGAATGGAATCAATTACGTAATGATTTATTTCATTACCTCCACCAATCAAACATGTCTTTCTTTATTCACCGTTCATTTCATTTCGTTTCTCATTCCTACATATCAAACGCTACCTTAATCTTTGACTAAGTTTAAATAAATGATTAAATTAAATAATAATATTTATAACAACTAGGTTCATATATGGAAATATGATTAAAAACTACTTAGACAAATGAAATTTGACCTTAATATTTTTTAATTATTTTAGAATTTATATAGTTTTCAAAAAATAAAAAAATTACTAATGTTAAATCTTAAAAAACTTTATAAAATAAGATTTTTTCCGAAAGATCAATATTTTTAGAAAATACCAAATATTTTAAATTTGTGTTTTTAAAAAGTAAAATATATATAAACCAAAAAAATTAAAATTAAAAGTTATAGTAAAGAAATTTTAAATATGAAATTTATGTAAAATAGTTATTTTGAAACAGATTAATTTTTATTTTAAGAAAATAAAAAACTTAAAAACAAAATTTTAAATGATTGATATTATTGTTTTATTATTTTATTATTTACAATCCTTACATACAAAATTTCAATTGTATCTTATCTTATAATATCGTTTAATTAATAAAATTTTATTTTATAATAATTTATTTATTCAGCCTATAAAGTACATTAGTTTAATAAACTAATGAGTATATATTTAGTTATTTATACTATTATTTCTTAGTTGTCTAATCCCAATTCAACGTGCAATCGTCCTATGGTCTTATATTCTTTAAGAAATTGTTTATCTAATCACGTCAATTAAGGACAAAAAAGAATTTTGGTTTGGTGTTAGGCCTACTATTCAAATTGCTTTGCTAAAATTAAACTATCATTTTCTAACATTAGCATGTGATAGGTGGAACATAATCACCCTAATGCAAAGTGGTTTTTTAAAGTATATGTTTTCTCAACAAATAAAAGACATAAGTTATGTGCTCGCTTCAATTTCCTAATCAAGGTGACAAATGTATTGTGTTTTTTGTTTCTAGAAATGACAAGATATATTATGTTTTAACAAAAACACTCATATTTAACCCAACATTTCACACCACCTCCCCTGCTTGTAGGTAGATTTTAATCATGACCCAGTAATAAACTGCACATGAGACATAGATGAAATACATAAAATAGAAAATAGAGAGAGAAAACATCGAGTTTTGATCTTACAACTACCATGATGTATATTGTATACCAATGACATGAAGAAGATAACAGAATTTATTTCATATACAGAAATGAAACACCGGCTAGCTAGATGATAACATATGCGCTAAATAATGAATGTATGATCTGATGAAACTATCAACCTGATGCTTCAACTTTGTTCCAATGGTTTGTAACATTGTTAATGAATACAGTAGCTTTGTTGTCGATACGAGGATCAGCCCAATGACCAGCTCTATCTTGATCACTTGGGTACACTTTGTAAGCCTTCATCGAGTCATCCCAAGTGTCATACTCATCACGCACCCCTCTTTGGCTCTTCTTATTCTTGAAAAAGCGAAAGAACGAAAAAGAAGACTTCTTCTCCGATTTGTATCCCCCCATTTCTTAGAGTTTGAAAGAAGAGTTGTGTTAAATAAACAAAATGAGAAGAAGTTGCTCTCTTGGTTTGTAGGATTTGGGCTCTCTACAGGTTTTATAAAGGGATGCTGCAACTGTGTGGAGGGTGTGGATCCAAGAAAAAGAGAATATTAAATAATAAATGATTTAGACCGTAGATTGATTTTGTGCTGAAGAAATTTTTTTTAAAACGAATTGCTATTAGTAGATAAGTAAACAGGCACAGAACATATTATGACAGCCTCTCTTTTTATTGTTGCCAGTAGAACAATTATCGTTGGATTATCTTGAAGACTATTGTATTTGACTGGTTGCTTTTTCTATACTTTCATGATTCATGACTTTTATGAGTTGGACTGTTTAAAGTTGAAATATAACCATTATTATTACAGTTTAATAATAAATAACTGAAATTATTTTTCAGTATATACTAATACAGTAATACCACTTTTTTCAAAATTATATAAACGACATAAAGGGGTTGTTGGTGCCTTGCATGTTATGAACGATATGTTGACCAATAACAGTCTGCTTGTGACCGCCTATATACTCATAACAGTTTATTTTTTTGGGTTTGGCGTCTTTTTCATTATTAAGTGTATATATAATAAGTTTCAAATGAAAATCCCATTTTACTTGATTGTAACAGTGCAACCCTTATAAACTGGCCACACCCCACCATCATGTTAAACATCATTTTTCCTTTTTAGTTAGAAAAAAAATTTGCTTGATTTTTTTTTTCTTTCTTAAGATTATTATTAACTTAGGTTATTTGTTTCTCAACCAACAATGTGATTATTTTCTTCAATGCATTAGAATATACGATGCTAAATGATTTTTGTTCTTTTAAGTTTCCATATAAACTTTTAACTATAAACAAACAAGAAGAGAATATACCGACAAGCCTTTGCGAATGCGTTAACATAATGCATTTTAGCATACTTTTCCCTAACCACAAGGTTCGTAACCTATTCTTATAAATAAAACAATTCTACTAGTAGCACACAATTTTAATATAGTTCATCTCTCTGTCTTAACTACTATATAAATGTTGGAACATAAGGCAAAATTGGAATTTCCACCTATTTTGTAAGATGCGCTCGTTCATCTCTTTCAGGCTGTTCCCGTTGTTGATAAATAAAAGTCTATCATGACTTACACATATGTAATGAATGAGTTAAACGAAATATAATATATAATTGATATTTATAATGTTTAATATTTCATAGTATTATTGTGTGTTAAATTATAATAAACTTACTATATAGGTTTGAGGTTGTTGTGCATAGTTCTTAGTCAATAATGATTGAGAGATGTGTTCAAACTTAGTCGTATGAGTCTTCATGCGAATGGACTATACTAATGGACCATACGCAAGAATACATCGTGCTAATGGACTAGTCGCACGACTGAACCAGGAGACTGGATCCGTCGCACGATTTAGACATAAGATTGACTCAGTCACACGACTGAACCTTCAGTCATGCGTATAGATCAATCGCATGATTCAGTCACACGACTGAACCATGCTAATTGTTCAGTCGTACAATTGGAAACTCATAACCTATAAATACCACTTAATTCGTGAAAAAACATAACACTTAAAACACTCGAGTAACACTTGATACACTTACGAACCCTAGCCGTCTAGAAAGTCCAAGGAAGCCTGTCCAACTTCATAGATCAATCCTGATCGATCTCTACTCATTGATAACGTTTAGTTTCAATCTTATATCGACTGGGTAATTGTTCTCACTGATTGGATCACCAATCAAATAGGATTCCGCACTATTTGGTTCGGTATAAACGTAGAATCCGTTAGTATTCCGTAAATACACGGTCCTGACAACAGATTCTGCATTTATACTGAATCAAATAGTGCAGAATCCTATTTAATTGGTGATCCAATCAGTGAGAACAATTACCCGATCGATATAAGATTGAAACTAAACATTATGAACGAGTAGAGATCGATCAGGATTGATCTATGAAGTTGGACAAGCTTCTTTGGACTTTCTATACGGCTAGGGTTTGTAAGCGTATCAAGTGTTTCTCAAGTGTTTCAAGTGTTACATTTTCCACGAATTAAGTGGTATTTATAGGTTATGAGTTTCTAATCATAAGACTGAACAATTCGCATGGTTTAGTCATGCGACTGAATCATGCGATTGATCTGTATGCATGACTGAAGGTTCAGTCGTGCGACTGAGTCAATCTTATGTCTCAATCGTGCGACTGATCCAGTCTCCTGGTTCAGTCATGCGACTGGTCCATTAGCATGATGTATTCATGCGTATGGTCCAATTGTATGGTCCATTCGCATGAAGACTCATAAGACTAAGTTTGAACACATTTCTCAATCATTATTGACTAAGAACTATGCACAACAACCTCAAAATTATATAGTAAGTTCATTATACTTTAACACACAATAATACTATGAAGTATTAAATATTATAAACATCAATCATACATTATATTTCATTTAACCCATTTATTACATATGTGTAAGCCATGACAGACTTTTACATTAAGCACATAAACTAGGGACATATGTATCAACAAACTCCCCCTTGGACCTAGTTTACTCTATTATCTGACATCCTTCATATGCTCTTCAAACTTCTTGTACTTCTCCTCACTTGTAACTCCTGCGTGTATTGCAAATGCAAAGCAGAGTCGTATCATATTTTGGAATTGGAGGGCTTGTACAATATCCTGCGTGGCATAGAATAGTGGCCACTTGTATAGAGTATAGACATCTTCTGCTGGCAAGTTGGTAAGCCACATTGGGTCAAATACCCTGATAGTTTCCATTCTACCCTCTCTGTTCAGAACTTTGACCGCTTCTCCTGTCCTCCAGTCATAATACCACCATTTGAAGTGTGGAGTGAAGTCTTGAGGCATTTCCCGTAAGGGAATCTTAGACATCGTGCGCGGAGGACTCCACTTCAGCACAACTTTCGGCTTCCCAGATATAGGGTTAACTCAGATCTACGGATGTACCTCTTCGGTTGCTGAGGTCTGAAGTTTACCCACCTGGTGTGTTATTTTTTCTTCAAAGCAGCTTCAAACCAACCTGACATATTTCTAGAATCAGCATACAGTAGAACTAGGCACGCCAGTCGGTTGAGCTCAAAACTTGCGAGAGTCTTCAGATCATGAGGATATCTGAAGTACTCGATCCCCTTCTCTCTTTTCACTGCGTAAACATTTAAGTCCTCAAAATAGGCCCATGCTATGATTTTGCCTAACACCCTCTGATGTTTCTTGACTTTGTAGAGTTTGGTGTAGGCATTTTGCTTTGGAGTCGTACGCTGGGTTCTTATTGCAGCAAAACAAGCTGCCCATTAAGCCTTCTTAATATCAACATTAGCATCTGAGGCTTGGGCTTGGCTTTCATCCTTTTCCTTTTCTTTCTCTATTTCATTCAGCTTCTCAAATGTAGCACTGCCGAAAGTATCACCCAAGTTGGGTATCACATTTCCCTCGTGGTTAGTGTACTCTAGATAGTGTTAAGAAGTAACATCCTCTATCTTTATTTCATCAACATCTTTCAGATCATCATCACTTATAACATCTACCTCTGGAGCATCTTTGATGAGCTCGTCAGGATTCAGTCTGAACATCTCAGCAAGTTGCTTGTCGGTCAGATCATGTATAATTTCTCCTTCTTCGGGAGTGTAGCTCATTGACCTTTTGACGATCCCTTGTAAATCAAGAATCATGGTAAACTGAGACTTGATTTGCTGAAGGGGAGCAACATCGTATTCATCCTGCTGTGGAGTTTTATCTGCTTGATTAGACATTAATCACATCACACATAAGTCATTTTATATAAGATTAAGACATAAACAGACATAAGTGATCAATAATTACATTAATGTAATACATAATTCAAGTACAAAAGTTTTTAAATACATAAACATCTAGTTTTTACTTTTATCTTGAATCGCAGGTTCTTCAGTAGGAGCGGGGGGTGACGCACCTTGATCTTGATTACGTTTGGTCCGCCTCTCTTGAGCTCGTGGAGAGGCTGATGTAGCAGCATCACCTTCCTGATCGTCATCATCTTCTCGCTCTTTTCCACTCGGTCCACCCTCTCCAACCTCCTCCTCAGACTCATCTTCATCCTCTTCATCATCATCGTCATCATCATCATCATCACCGTCTTTGATCTTCAGAGGCTCGCTCTTAGATCCTTTTAGCTTTAGAAGTATCTTTTTGTTCTTCTTTTCAAGCTCCTCAATTCTATTTACCAAAGCCAACAACAACTCATTTTGACTAGTCAGTGCATGGTGGGCTCGGCCTAGAGCTGTCTCATACAGACCACTTTTCACACTGAGCTCCTTGATCTGCTGAGCTTGAGCTGCATTAACCTTCATCAATTGGTTGAGCTGGGCACCTTTTTGCTCATCAGTAGCCAGCAGCTTTAGAACAATACAATTAAGGTTGGCTAGCTGTTCCTCTAACCCAATATGGGGTAGGGAGGGTCCAACGGTGAATGGAGTGTGAGTGGACGGACCGACTTGGTGAGTGGTGGTGGTAGCAGTGGATGTGGTGAAGATGGGAAGTGGAATGTGTGTGGGTTGTGGTGGAGTGGCTATGGTAGTGGTGGTGGGATAAGGGATAGTAATAGTGGTGGTTGGAGTGGTGGTGGTAGTAGTGGATGTGGTGAATATGGGAGGTGGAATGTGTGTGGGCTGTGGTGTAGTGAGTGTGGTAGTGGTGGTAGGAGGTGTAGTAATAGGTGGAGTGGTAGTGGTAGTAGTGGTAGGAGGTGTAGTAGTGGGTGGAGTGGTGGTGGTAATGGTGATTAGGGTGATCCTCTGCCTTTTGGTCTTCTTCCCGTAAGGTTGGGCCATTCTTTTCTTCCTTGAGCCCTTGAAGATAGAGGATCCCCTTGAGCCGAGTGGCTAGTCTAGGGTGTAAGTAGGATCAATGTCATCTGTAGCACCACTCTTTGACCAAGCCTAGCGTCCACCTACCGCCGCTTTACCTCTTTTAGTGGCCACAAATCTACTGCCAACTGTCCTCACAAGAGGCTACTCATCTGACTCATAATCTTCATCCTGAAAATCAGGGTGGATTGGAGCCTACTCGCATCCACCAGGAGCCTCACCGCCTTGACCATCACCTTGGTCGTCGTCATCGTCATCAGTATCATCAGTGGGTAGCTCTATCGGCTCGACATCTGAGTCACTTTCATCGTGATGCCACTTCTTGTGAGAAGGCACCACATAATCAGCACTAGCCACATGCCCGAACAATCTCCTGATAGGGGGCTTCACCTGCTTCCCCCTGTACACCTTCATCCTACCCAGGGTGGTGTAATCCATCACCTCTAACATCATAACATCTTCTTTCTCTTTTGGCTGAGCCAAAAGCTTCTCATCAATAATCAACTATAAGAACCGAGGGTACATGCAAAAGCCCTCCTTACCCTTGGCCTCTAAGTTCTCGACCATGTAAGAGAAAATCATGTTGGAGAATTTGAATGGATGGTTCAGCACCAGAGCAACGTATGCATTCTGGATTTGGTCAGATAGATCATCAAATCCTCCTCTCCTTGATGCTATGCACTTCAGTATGACATGGGCCAGGTACTTGAACTGGGGACATAGGTTGCTTTTGTTGAGCACACCTAAGTTGATGTCCCTAGTGTACTTCATCATAAAAAAAGCCCCTTACTGTCAGAGGATGTAACTTGGTCGGGTGGGTATCATCATCACCCAGATCTAGTACCCGTCTAAGATCAGCTGCAGTAACTTCGATCTCTTGGCCAAAAATAGTGCTCCGTATACAGTAAGGCTCAGTAGATCTATCAACTGAAGCACCTTCCCAGAAGGCCTGCTGTAGAGACTGGTAGGGTGTGCAAGGAGTAGAGATAGCTTTATAGATCCTTGACCTCCTTAGAAAAGCAATAATCCCACCAAACGTGGTAGCATTCCTAGTGGTGGAATCCAAGTGAGCACAAATGTTGTGCTTGGTGTTGATAGTCCACCTATCTGCCATGTTTCTATAACACAAGACATATATACGTTAGATTTGAGCATAACAGAAGACAGTTGAAATTAAACTGTTTTTGAGATCAGTCTGGTTCAATCGTGCGATTGAACCATACAACTGAGTTTAGTCTCGTCGTCTTCTTAATCACTACGGAAATTGTAACCGCTGGTGATGGCGTTCATGGTGAAGCCGATTTCGTCAGTTACATTCGCCTTCATTCAATTGTTTCTTGATGACAACACTCTCTATTCATATTAGTTCGGTTCAGTGTCTTGCTATTGTCTCCCCCATTCACTCTGCTCCCTTTCAAATCCCATTCAATTGTTAAGTAACATGGCACTTAGGTTTAAGACACTTCTTTCATTGGAATGGAGATTCAATCGACTGCTCCATTCCTTCCCCTTCCATCACCAACGGTTTCAACAGGGACCATTACGCAACCTAGTCAACATCATCAACTATTCTCCTTCCACTTCCCCTTCACCGGTTTCATGTCGCATCAGCTTCCCCTTCAATACTATTAGTTTCAATCTTTGATTAAGAAACCACAAATCATCAATGCCAATTATCCTATAAATTACAATCGGATTCAAGGCAAAAACCTTCAATCCGTCCAACTCTAGTGTTGCTATTCTGGAATCGAGGTGGTGTTGTTCTTGAAGGGGGTTCTTTGAATGCGTTTGGTCGATGAGTAAGTGATATCAATTACAAGTATATGATATATCAACTTCAGATATGTTCTTTTACCATTTATTATCAAGAATTGCTCATCTACGTGGAACAACAACATTTGCTGCTTTTTTGTTTTACTTTTGTTGTGGAATTAATGTACATTTTGTTGGTCAGTTGCTGCTCTTGGTTGTCTTAACTATTAGGGGAATGGATTCTTTACAGTATCATCATCAGATATGGTTCCTAATTTAGTTTCTAAGGATGGGGATGAAATTGATAAAAGTTCATATAGTGAACTTGTTGGATTTAGAAAGGCTGGTGCAACCAAAAACAAACACTTAGACAATTTTGGTGCAACTAATAAAGGACTTCTGAAGCTAAATGTGGAACTTCCGAAAGCAAATGAAGTTCTTCTGAAAAGAAAGTTGAAGAACAACTTCAGAAGGAAAACTCCAACTTCCGATGATAAAGTCTTCTCTTCCGAAGTTCAAGACTTAGAAGATTCCAATACAATGACTTCCGAAGTAGAAGTCCCTAAGCCTCGAAAGAAGTAATCCATTTCTGAAGTATAAATGTGTTAGCCCAGGTTACACACTTGAATCAAACATGACGAATTATGGATCAAACAATGATAAACACAATAAAACCCCTTTGATCTATACCGATTGCATATAATTTGTACAAAGTGGAAACCACAATCAATTGGTCATGCAACCATTTTCAACACTAATGACAATTAACCTATTTATAATCTAGACTAATATTCACTATTTGCACATAACTCCCTAGACTTAGGCTAATTATAGAAATTACATATAAAGCATAAAAATAACTCAAACAAAGTAAAATATATTTTTGTTCACACAAAATATATTTATTACAATAAAACTCCTAGTCATTTAAATCTTCAACGTCTCGTCTCAGTTCTTCATCTCAAACATGTTGGGTTTGACTTTTGTTGACTTTGACCGTGATGTTGACTATTGTTGACTTTGACTATGTTGATAATATAGACTATCTTGTACAGCTCCAACAATACTCCCCATTAGTCTATCATTATCAACATCTTCAAATGAAATCAACATCGAGAAGTCAATAGTAGAAAGATCTTTAAATTGAAGTTTTCTAAATCTGATAAGAAAGATTATTAATCTTATAAGCTCCTCCTATTTATGTGCTCCCCCTTTTCGAGTGCATACTTTGTAAAGATGTTGGAACAAATTTCCCAAATCTCTAAACTTGAGTGCTTCAGAAGATGTAGGAGGAAGATTCCTAGCTCGGTATCTTCTGCAAACTTGAGGAACAGGTTCTTTGATTAGGTACACTGCTTAACTAATGATCGGCTATGACTTAAAGCAAATATCTGAAACGCATTCACAAACACAATCTCGACATTTCTAATTAGATCATTACATTTTAACAAAATAAACCCGTGTTTATTCGTGTTTGAAAAACAAGCGAACCCGTATTCGTTTGTGTGCAATTTCTGTGAAATGCATGAAAAATGATAAAATTGTAACAACATAATATGGAAGAACTAAAAGAAATTGAAATGAAATTTTGTTATAATTTTTTTATTATATATATTTAATATAACATTTTTATTTTTATTTTTTTATCTATTATTAATTTTATAACCGAGAACTGTATCGATCATGAGATCACATCCTCAAGATATACTTTAGCACAAAGATGAAATTAATCATCGACAAGCAATGAGATCACACTGATAACTGAATCTAATCACAGTCTTTGAATTATTTTGAAATTCTTAAACAGATCAATAACGATTGCTGATATGTTTGTCCACTTAAACCCATGCCTTATCTTTTTCAACAAACAGCATATGATTCGTTAAGGTTTGATTAAATACTTTAGAATGCTAGGACAACACAATCATTTGGCGAAAAACCCTCATCCAACCTCAGGATTTCTTGAATTTTGTTACGATCTTTATAGAGCAAGGCTTGTGCATTAGTGTGCAAGTGATTATCAACAGAATATTTCATTATGTGATGAATTCATCATTAGATGATTTGACACAACTTAGACCAAAATGGTGAGAGCTCTAGATCTATACTCACGTATAACAAAGGAGATGACCATTTAATCATGTGCCGATGAGAGCTCCAGGTCAGTACTATCGTACAACAAAGGAGATCATCACTCCAGGTCAGTACTTCCGTACAGCAGAGGAGATTTGCACAAACACAAGACACATATATACACTAATCATGGCTCAACGATATGGCTTATATGATTTGTATCATCGTGGGTGAAAGATCAATTCTCAATCCAATTTTTGTCGGGACTCGGTTTGCGTGCAGCCAAAATGATTGCGTAAATCCAGACGTCCTTAAGCATATATTTTAATTTAAATCATTATGTTGCTGTCTACTTTATACTTCAGGCTGAGTCCACCAAGTATATCATTGAAGAATCTGTTTGATTTTCTTTTACTTGCAATTAAAAATAAGATGTGAATCAGATAAGAGCATCAGTTACTATCATTTCTCATTTTATAAATGCAAGTCATGCAAAAACAAGCATTTCAAGAAGATATATAAT
Organism: Flaveria bidentis; assembly: GCA_018326385.1. Lineage (NCBI taxonomy): Eukaryota > Viridiplantae > Streptophyta > Magnoliopsida > Asterales > Asteraceae > Flaveria > Flaveria bidentis. The sequence continues at coordinate 11,650 of BJCM01245409.1, forward strand.
CATTTCGAATCAAATTCCCTGTTAGTAAACCGGATTACTAGCAGTCCTCCTGAATTGTTCCTGTACTCATAAACAGATTAGTTTGAAAGGGGAACCCAGGCCATCGTAGTCCTACAAGTTCCTCTTTCATCAATAAAAAAACTTGTATTTGTACACAACCGTTTAAACAATCTGGGATATCTGTATCCTTCTCTTTAATTTGCCAAATTTGTTTTGGTTCAATTAATTTGGATTTGAATGAATTAAATTTGGAAAATATTTTCTGTTTAAGACCAGAAGGAAAAGAATTTGGTTTTGAACCTTTGGTCATTTTTATCTTTGTATCATGTGAAACCGGCTTCACATGAAAAGGTTTGGGTGGAGGGTTTTTCATCCAACCATTCAAAGATGTGTGCTTTTTACCTCTTGATCTAGAGAAGCAACCCGTTTTGCCTTTACCATCTGGAACACTCTTTGTAGACTTACAGTTGGAGAAGCAATTCGTTTTCCCTTTACCATCCGTAGCAAGCCTTTGAGGACATTTTTTTACCACACGACCTTCTTTTCCACACTCAAAACAAGCCTTGAAAGGCTTTTGATTCATTGTAGTCCCGTGTTGTGCAGGTGCTGAGGAGGATTGCTTTGAGCTTGTAACAGATTCTTGCTTGTTTTGGCATTTGTTATGCTAAACAAGGAATGAGATCTTCACTGATTGACTAGGTTGTTTTACAGTTAGAGATGAGATTCGTATTGGTCTTGATTTAGCTTTTGGAAGCTTTTGAGACTTGACAATGTTAGGTGATATCTTGATCTTTGAAAAACTGACACTGTCCTCTGTGTTTGATTCATCATCTGAGCTTGACCAGTCTCGTATACACAGATCTGCTTCTAATGGAGCTTGATTGACAGAAGTAGGATGTGTTGTTGTTGTTGGAACTTGATGATTAGATGATTCCTGATTTATCTTATTTCATAATCTTGACAAGCTCAAAAGTAGGAATTTCACCTACTTTAAACTTATCAAAGAAGTTAGAAGAAATAATAGATATAGATTTACAAACAACGTGGACTAAACAATCATTAGCTTGACTGTCAGCATTCGTTTTATTGTATCCTATACCAGTTGTAGAATCATAATCATCTCACACCTCCTTAAGATTGAAACCACTCAAACATGCATGCATATTATTAGTAGGTTGTTCAAACAAATCATTTTTAGGATGAGGTCTAGGGATTGGTGAAAAACATAAATTAGAAGGAGGTGGAACTGAATTAAATACAGTTTCACTATCTGATTTATATCCAATCCCATGTTTTACCCGCGCCCTTTGTTGTTTAGCAATAAGCTCATCCTTTTTCATGTGTAAAAGGGTCCATTTATCAAATTTCGTTTGAAGTTGTGTTGTTTCAAATTGAGCTAAAACAGCCATTTCTCTCAAAATATTAATTTCAACATTACGCTCCAAAATAGTTCTTCTTAAAAGATCATTTTTAGCCAATGCTTCATTAAGTTTTCTTGAAAACTCAATTTCATTTTTCTTTAATTTCTGATTGATTATTTTTTAATTCTTTTTCATTTTCCAGTAACAATCTATTTGCGTTATAAATCCCAAATAACCGGATTCTGCAAGAAGAAGAACACATATCCTGAAGAGTCTCATAAGAAAGACCCATGATAGTTTTTTTCGCAGCTAGGCTCTTCTCACAGTTGCAAACTTTTGTGATTCTCTGGTGTTCCTCTTCTTTGAATTTTAACAGTTCCTTATCCTCAAACTCTTTATTTCCAGTATTAGCTATCTCGTCTTCATTATCCTCATTTCTCTCAAATTTAGGTTTACAGTCAGTATCAACGCTCAGAGCTTCACAATTTTCTTCGATTTTAACAGTGGAATCCAAATTAGTTCTCAATAATTTCATCATTTCAATCAGCTCGGCTTTCTAATCAAGTATGCTTGTTACAGAAGAAACAAGTTTAGTATTAAGCGTGTTGGTTTGATGTGGGAACACAACTTGCTAAATTTTTTTTTCTTTGGATATCCAGCTCGAGAGATTTTAGTCTGTTGATCATATCCATAAGTTTTGTGTCGATATAACCTCTTTCTTGCTTTAGCATTTTAACTTGATGATTCCATGCAGACGGAAGAAAGTCAAAAAGCTTTTGAATTTGTTCATGATTACTAAGATCAGGAACATTATTCTTTAGATTATTTGCCACCTTTAAGAATCGATCAATCAAATTGACAATTTTTCTTTCTTCATACCTACAAAAGAGTCAAATCGGCTTTCTACCATTGTGAGATTATCTGATTTAAAGTCTTTTGAAGATGACATGATTGTAAAAATTTTAAACAATTAAACGCCCCAAAAATATTTTTCCTAAAAATTGTATAAAATAATTCTCCCTTGGGAAAAATAAATTTTCAAATGTCACTCTATGAAATCTTAGCAACTGAGGTCAAGCTACCAGGTCAGCTTTTTTTATTATAAATCTTTTAAAATCATTGAATATTTCTTTATCAGGATAAAATCAATTAATCCCAACTAGTCAATTTTCTTTGATTTTGTTTTTATTAGCCCACACCTTATTTGTTATTAATCTTGTAACTAGCCTAATTGTTAAAAATCATAAAATTGTTAGCCTAATTTCTTTGATTTTTAATGAGCCCACATATTTGTTTTTTTTTAAAAAATTAGCCCAATACTTACACCCAAAAATGTTGGAGCATATATAGTCATATATAGTGTGTCCGTTGTTTGTCAAATAGTCTAGGCTTAATGTAATACACCTGATATGTTGTATACACATGAAACTGGGTCATTCCCAGACTCAGTTGTACGATTGAGCCATGCTAATGGACCAGTCGTGCGACTGAGAGATGCGATTGGGACATTCGTAAGACTGAACCATAAGTATGGTCCAGTCGCACGATTGAACCATACGCATGGTTCAGTCGTAAGATTGAACCATACGCATGGTCCAATCGCATGAATGGGCCCAGTCGCATATAATATGGGCCTAGGCATATATATACCAGTTTCAATGTGTAGAGAGATAAGGGTTTTGAGAGGAGTCTGCCCTGAGCCTAGGGCTGCCGGATGAGAGGGGAGATCATGCTCGATCTTTCCCTTGCCAAGAGTCTTGATTCTTATGTTGTAACAAGCTTGTAATCGTTAGGTTTTATCAATGAAACCATTCAATTATAGTTCTTATTATTGATTGTCTCTTGGTTTGCTGTTATTCATCCTTCCGTCAAGAACGTGCTTGGATGTTTACCGATCCAGCCGACTTCACAATTGGTATCAGAGCCTTGGCTCTTGATTACGTGTTGATTCAATAGTTTTGATACAAAAAATTGTGTTGTTGCATAAAAAACGCAATCTTTTTGTGTCTAATGGAGTCTAAACGTTTCCTGATCCAAAAGTTTAGTTTTTCCGGCATACAGATATTAGGGTTTGATAAAATTCGAGTTATTACGGACAAAACAAGTTTAACCTACGAATTATCAAAGTTCACCAAGCTCAGTAGCACGATTGGACCAATCGCACGACTGAGTTCATTCGCCCTCTCCAACCGCACGATTGGACTCATTCGTACATTCATTCGTATGACTGAGAACTTCATTTGGACTGTTCAATCGCATTAGTTCATTCGAACGACTGACTCATCCGTATTTGTTCAGTCGCACGATTGAACCATTCGCATTTGTTCAATCGCACGTATAAGCCTAATCGCATACCTTCATTCACATACATTAGCAGTTTGTTTAACAGTAAAGTTAAGTGAAATGGAGGACTAGTTTTCAGCATATACAGCAAGTAGAGATACACGTATTCAGAATCTACTGCTGTTGGAGAATGAAGTGGGTATTCATAATAAACCCCCAAAGCTTATTACGTTAGATGACTACCCACAATGGAAGCAACGTTTCGAAAT
>BJCM01245539.1:0-17169 GCA_018326385.1 Flaveria bidentis
TACTTACTCTTCCGAAGCCATTTAACCTTCGGAAGACACTGCTATGAACCAGTGGACACAAGTATGGTCTCTGACACTCCGCTGCAAACTTCTGATACAGCATGGCCTCTTCCTAAAGAGCCATGTAGTTGACCATACTTTATTCCACTGTTCACCTTTTTATGATAGTACATGTTACTAACTTTAGTTGGTGACAAAAGGTAAGTCAGGGACATGTCCTGACCACCATATATCAGATAAGACTTTATCTGAGATACCTTAAACTATAGTCTTGTAGTATAGGCTTTAGCTAAAGGATCCCAGCTGGTATCAAAGTATATCTAGCTGTAGGTAGTATTATATATAGGTTCTCTTTGTAGCTCATTGTAACAACTGCTTGTAAGAGTCTTGTGTAATTGAGTTGAGAAGCAATATATAAAAGTACCTTAAAAATTACTTTCTGTGTTCTATATTACTTTCTATATTGTGATCAACTCTTACGGATTCTTTCTATACCTGAGTGTAGTTCTAGGTGAGTTTGAGAGAAAACATTGTGTTTAGTGACAAACATCAATCCTGCAGAGAAAAGAACTCAAGGCAAAATCTAAGAAGACTGTGATTCAGAAGATGAAGTTTGTGAAAGAAAAGTCATATTCTGAAGCCAACCAATTATCTGCCAAGTCAGATCCCTCTAGCAAGATAAAGCTTCATTCAAAGCATTACTAAACCAAGAGAAATCGTTAAAGAAATTGTTGTGTTGAAACCTCAAACTCTTCAAAAATCAGACCCCAACCATATATACAAAAGTCCATTCCTAGAGTAGTAAAAATTCACAACAATAGGTTTCTATAGAAGAAATAGAGCTAACCACCCATGTTGATCAAAAGATAAACAAGAAGACTGGTGGAGCCAAAGGAGGCAAGAATGAGAAGATAAGGAATGAGCTAGAAGAGATTTGACAAATGATGAAGTTAGCAAGAAGTAGCTGCGAATCACATGCCTAACATGTGGGGAAGATAGTCACTTCACAAAGGACTATCTATACAAACCTTTAGCACACTCCAATAAACATCCAACCAAGCATAAACTCTCAAGGAAGTCTATAGCTACCAAACAACCATTTAAAAGAAAGTATGGTGGTCACAAGATTATTCGATAGTCAAGTCCCTCAAGTTCTAATTCCAAATAAAAATCAGCACCTCTAAAGGATCTACCTAATAAGTCAGCAGTTACAGACAAGAAGAAGAAGTTGGAGAACCCTTTACCATCTCCAAAAGCTTCAGAAGGTCATCACAAGACGGATGATATCAAAGAATCATGAAACGTGAAAAATGAGCTTAGAAACCAAAGAAATCCACTGAATTTTTAGATGACCAAAACCAAATACCACCCCTTAGTATTTACTTTGATATAAAACTACTGAAAACTAAAATACCAAAGATTAAACAAGTTTGGTTCCTTATTTATCACTAACCAAACTATTTATATGAAGGATCATCTGCATGCCAAAAACAAACTTGTGAATTGTGGATGCTTCGACACATGACAGATGACATATCATGCCTGCTAAATCTAGATCCATTTGATAGTGGATCTGTTTGCCTTGGAAGTGATATGAAAGGAGGATTCATTACTGGTAGGGGAACAATGACCAATGGAAAGGTAATCTTTGATAAGGTGACTATATTAAAGAGTTAAACTATAACCTACTGAGTGTATCTCATTTGTGTGACAAATAACATAACACACTTTTCACAGAGCATGAAAGTATTGTCTAATCTACTAGGTTTGAAATTTCAAATAACAAAATTTTTTTAGAGCTCCCAGGAAGGACAATATGTACATGCTCAAGATACATAATACATCACCTTCATGAAATGTATCATGTTTCATTTCCAAAGTTTCAATAAATAAATCCTTCCTTTGGCATAGAAGACTTGCATATGTAAATCTCAAAAACATGAATAACTTTGTTTGAAATGGGTTAGTCACAAGACTACTGAACAAAGTATTTACATGTGTTGACCACTATGTTGCATGTTAAAAAGGAAAACAACATAGATCTTCTCATAACTCCACGGAATTGGGTTTTATTTCTAGAAACTAATGATGAAATAGTGGAGATTGTAAAATCATTTATTATTAAAATTAAAAATCAAATTGATCAAAAGGTTAAAATAAGTAAATGTGATCATGGTAATGAATTTAAAACCACAATCTTAATTCTTTTAATGAATCAAAAAGTATTGCAAAGAAATATAGTGCTTCTAGAACTACTCAACAAAATGAACCATTTATTATTTTAAAACCATGCTTTCTGACTCCAAACTTCCTATAACATTTTAGATTGAAGCAGTCATCACTATATGCTAAAAACCTCTTATGATATATGGCATAAGAGAAGACCATTCATAGGGTTTTTAAGACCATTTGGATGTCCATGTACTCTTCTAAATATCAAAGATCATCTATCCAAATTTGCTAAGAAATCAGTAGATGGGTTCTTTGTGCAATACTCATCACAAGCTAAGGCTTACAGAGTATACAAGAAAGTTGACCACACTATTGAGGAATCTGAAAATATCATATTTCATGAAAATTCCTCAAATAATGTTAGAAATACTCCAAGTTAGATGTTTGATCTAAATGGATTCACAAATGCATTTAACCATTGAGAATGTTTCAGGAGACTCTCTTAATAGATCAGTAGACAAACAAGTTCCAAGTGCTAAAACCTACAGGGTAGATCTACCACAAGTGTTTAGCCATAGTAGGTAATCTGATAGAGCACAATCACATTTAATAGAAATAGATGCTAGTACCATAAGCAATGTTGGTCCTCCATCATTTGCTTATTATGACTCATCAGATGAAGAGTCTCATGATTATTATGATACTAGACAATATCTTAATGAGGATTCTAGTCTAACAAATGTTGATGAAAGTCATTGGTAATATGGATCTATATCAACATCTTCAAGTAATCCCAAAACTCAGAATTCATAAATAACATCCAGTTGAGAATGTCGTTGGTAATTTAGATGTAGGTGTCAAGACAAGAAGCATGGTAAATGAAGCAAACATTCATGTGTTTTCATGCTTACTTTCTCAACTTAAACAAATGAAAGTTGATGAGGTCTTAAGAGACAACAGCTGGGTAGAAGCTATGGAAGAAGAGCTTCTTTAGTTTTCTAGACAAAAGGTTTGGAAACTATATCCACTTCCTAAAGGGAAGACTGTTATGAAGTCGCTGGATTGGTAAACATCCGAGCGTGTTCTTGACGGAAGGATAAGCAACATCAATTAAATGGTTTCATTGATAAAACCTAATGATTACAAGCTCGTCACAACATAATAATCAAGAATCTTGGAAAGGGGAGATTGAGCATGATCTCCCCTCTCATCCGACAACACCTAGGCCCTGGGCACAATCCTCTCAAAACCCTTCCCCTCTCTACACATTGAAACTGGTATATATAGGCCTCGACCCATATTAGATGCGACTAGGCCCATTCATGTGATTGGACCATGCGTATGGTTCAATCGTACGATTGGACCATGCGTATGGTTCAATCGTACAATTGGACCATGCGTATGGTTCAATCGTACGACTAGACCATACTTATGGTTCAGTCTCACGAATGTCCCAATCGCATCACTCAGTCGCACGATTGGTCCATTAGCATGACTCAGTCATACGACCGAGTCTCATTCACATATGCTCCTACGAATGACCCAGTTTCATGTGTTTACAACATATCAGGTGTATTACATTAAGCCTAGACTATTCGACAAGCGACGGACACACTATATATGACTATATATGCTCCAACAACTGTAATAGAGACCAAATGTGTTTTTAGAAACAAGAAGAATGATAGGGGCAGAACAAAGCCTGACTTGTGGTACATGGGTACACATAAGACGAAGGGATTGATTATGATGAAGTATTTTCTCACGTGCCTAAACTTTAAGCAATAAGAACTTTCTTAGCATTTTCTGCATCCAAACACTTCAAGGTCTTTTAGATGGATGTCAAGAGTGCATTCCTCTATGTTGAGACAAATGAAGAAGTTTATGTGTGCCAACCTCCAGGATTTGAAGATCCTAAGTATCTAGATCATGTTTTCAAACTTGATAAATCCATTTATGGTCTTCGTCAAGCTCCAAAGAAATAGTATGAGACATTGTCTACCTTTCTCCTAAGAAATGAATACGCCAAGGGATCTATAGATAAAACTCTCTTAATCAAGAAAGTTGATTTAGATATCATATTTGGTATAAGTATGTGTTGATAATTTAATGATATATGTTAATATTGTAAAGAAATGCTTTTTGATAAATTGAAAAAAAATTAAGTATCTTCCAAACTCCTTAAACCAGTAGATAAATAGGTACCTGTCAAAAAACTAGTAGATAACTGAGTATCTGGCGGATCTTCCAAGTCAGCAGATATCTTGACAAAACAGGGCATCACCGAATGGGGTGATTCGGAAAATAGGATTGTGGTGGCAGATGACTTTGAAAAATATCCGCTAGGTCCCACTTCTATCTCCTAATAAGAAGTGGCGTTGGAGAAGTTACCTTAAAAGATTCTTTCATCATCACATGTCGTCGATTTTATAGTTACGATGGTAAATCATTTTAAAATTCACACTTTTATATATTATTCACAAGTGTTAAAATCTAAATTTTTTCCATCATTCTCTTGTTCAATCCTTTTCATAAATTAGACCCTTAAACCTTCAATCTTTTACCAAATTCTATCAACTTTTAATTGGTTCTCAATCTCAAACCCTAGAATTCTATCCAAATCATAACACCACCATATCACTTCAACCCATAGATGATCCTTCCTATTATCATGTTTTCAATTTATAAGCAATAGCAATTATGCGTTCGCCATTTCAATAGACCCGGTAATATATGAAATGCACATAAGAGAATTTTGGACCACATGCTCCATACAAAGGGAACATGGAATGAAGCTCCTTACCGCGATGGTGCAAGGGGTAAAGATCACCATTTCATGCACCAAATTTTTTCAACATCTATAGTTAAACGACGCAAATAGTGAATCTTCTTTCTCCAAAGAAGTGGTTAGTGCCACCTTAAAGGAGATGAGATATGAAGGACCCCTATAGCATCCACCTTCTACAAATCACAATTATATCATAATTGGAGAATCATACTTCATATCTTCACACTGTCTTTCAAACAATGTGGGAGGGTGGGATTAAGTACCATCAGATTAGTAGTAGCTATCCATGGTCTAGTCAAACAATAGAGTTGTGTTTATTCAAATTTCATTTTTCAAAATCTATGTAAAAATGTAACTGTTGTTTCAAAATTTAAGTTTTTAATATAACCTAGATTCATATTATTGATAGTAAGGTTATACTTGAAAGACTGATACAACCAGAGCAACCAAAGAGCTTCCATCTTGCATGCATGATGTACATGGTAGAAATTACTTTATAAGTTTTACACCCCTCATAGAAAATATTCTAAATGTAAAATCTTCCTAAGCAAAGGACCAAATCTTCCGAAGCATAACTTAACAATACTTTAGGTATGTTGAGATTATGGATACTCTAATGGATGTTGGAGTTACACTAGAGAATAGGGATATTATGAAGAAGTTCATGTCCTCTCTTCAAGACAATGAACATGCTATTGTGTGGTCATTAAGAGGATTGAAAATCTCAAGACCCTTACTCTCACTGAGTTGTATGGCATACTTAATGGATACCAGATGGAAATGAACATGCAAAACCATCTTGTAACTCCAACAATCAATAGAGTTTTACCTTTTGTGTGGTGGAAAAGGATTGTAGAGTACCACAAAATCATCTCATCTCTTACCCTAACAACTCATAGTAGGGCTTTCATATCACCTTCCTAGAAAAACCAAGGGAGAGCTACATCCAAGAAAGCCCATTCGAAGAGACAAGCTCATCACAAGCCTTTGTGTCTACTGATGAAATCACATACATCTTCCTCTTGAACCTTGAAGACTTGGAATGTATCCATCCAGATGATCTTGAGTACTTGGAGATAGTCTAACAAATGGCTCTACTCAGTCATAGAGCCAAGAAATTCTACAAGAGGTCAGGGAGGAAGTTTCCTAGCATTGTATCTAGTGGAAAGTTTGTGATGGAAAAAATCAAAGTGAAGTGTTACAACTATAACCAAATGGGACACTTTGCTAGGGTGTGCAAGGCACCAAGGACAAATGGTGGCCAAGCACAACCCAGGCCAAACTACACTGATGAAGCTCCACACACTAAGAAGTCCAAGCAGCAAGCTACAGTTGTTGAATAATAAGACTTTGATTGGAGTTTCTAGGTTGAAGATGTATCTCCAAACAAAGCATCGATGGCAGATCATAAAGAATCCAAGGTATTGGAACAACTTTGTACCCCAGAATACATTTCTAAAGTAAACAAATATATGCCTTATAACTTAGGGATGAGATCTAACCTTGAGTCCTTAAAAATCCTAAAAGTTGATTTCAAAAGAGTTGAAAATGATTATAAACTCAAAATCAAAGATTTAAACATTTCAACTCTTAAGCATGAACATGCCAACTACAGGACTGAAATAAAAGATCTCATTACTAAGTTTAATAAGTGCTAGGCTGAGCTTGTGATTGGTAAAGCCAGGGCAAAAAAATATGTTCCTGAAGAATAGACCTTCAAGAACATAATATCACCATCCCTGTATGCAAAAGTGTGTTATCAAAATAAGCAAGGATATATATCTACAGAGATAGTTCCTCCAAACACTCTACTATCTATAAGATCTCCAAGGTGTGAAACTTGTCAAGATGAGCTTCCCTTCATAGACCATACTAAAAAAGAGGATAAAGAGAAGATAATGAAGGATGAATCTAAGAAGAGTGAAGAAGATCATCTTACAAAGAGTCACTATTCTCCTAAGGAGAGGAAGAAACCAGGGAAGACAAAGTCTAAGAGGAAGAACTTGATAAGAGCAACCAGAAGAAGAACAAAGAAGGCTTAAATGATCAAGGCCACTTTTAAGTCAAAGCAAAAACAAGTCTTTATCTCTGCAGGATTTGAAGTTGTAAAGATTGATAACTTAACTATGAACTCTAGTACCAGGAGTTCTAGTTCTTGTCCAACTCATCCCTATAAAGAAAAGAAGACTGATCACCTGTGTATCAATGCTATATAGCTAGAACCATCCAGCCCCAAAAGCAACCTCACCATAGGAAGCTTGTTGCAGCATATGAGAAGATGAAAATAGAGATGGAAAGTGAGCAAGGCCAGTCTTCTAGTCAAAGGAATACTATTAGAAGGAAGCCAATTGAGTGTATCATGTGTGGTAGTACTTCTCATTATTCTAAAGATTGCATCTACAATCCCAAAAGTACTATCCACATAACTAAGAAGAAGACTTTGGAGAGAGAAAAGAAGAAGAAAACTTCAGAAGAAATTTTTTTTCTTTTGGAAGTTCCATAGTGGTAATGAAGACAAGTGAAAACTTGCCTTCGGAACAAAATTTTGGTCTTGAAAGAAAGGAATGCCTCTAAAGCAGTAAATCTTGTTGAAGTGAAAGCAAGATCTTTCAAATGCATAGTCTCCAAAACTTCTAAAGTTGTCAGAACTTCCAAAGTGTTGAAGATCAAGTATAATCTTCCAAACATGGTGTGAAAGATAAAGGAAGACCATGTGACTGAAAGTTCTTCATTAGCAATAATAGATGATCTTCTGAGTCTAAACATAGGATCAATCACCATTGCATTTTCTTCAGTCCATTTTGACAAGCCTTAGACCAATAACGCTTGGGTTTCCAAATGTAATTATATTTCTCCTTTTGTGCAGGAACATCTAAAGACTAAGAAAAATGTATGGATCATAGATAGTAGTTGTTCAAGACACATGACAGGAAATGGCTCTTTGCTTCAAAAATTTTGAGAAAATTGATGGAGGACCAATTTTTTTGGAGGAGAGGTAGGAGGTTAAATTACAGGAAGGGGCAGGGTCATAAATGGTAAGCTCAACATTGAAAAGGTAAACTTTGTTAAGGAGCTTGGGTATAATTTACTGAGTGTATCCCAATTTTGTGATTAGAGACATAATATGCTCTTCACTGAGCATGAGTGCATTGTTCTTAAACCCAGGGTGGTCATTCCTCAAGAGCATATCCTGCTCAAAGACCCAAAAAAAGGGAACATGTATAAGATGGATTTGCAGGAAACATCTCCCTTAGGAGAAGCTTCTTGCTTTGTATCTTAAGCAAATAATGATACGTATTTCTTTTGGCGTAAAAGAATGTGTCATGTAAACTTTAAGAACATGAATAAATTAATTAAGAATTATTTGGTAACTAGAATGCCAAAGAAAGAGTTTACAAGTGATGATCACTGTGTTACATGTCTGAAGGGGAAACAATACAAGGTGTATCATAAACCAAAGGAAAAAAACTCAATCACTACTCCCTTATACTTATTACACATGGATTTCTTTGGCCCCATTAGTGTAATGAGTCTAGGAAGGACCTTATATTGTTTGGTGATCACAGATGATTTCACAAGATTCACTTGGTTCTTCTTCCTTAAAACTAAGGATAAGACTCCTGAGATCTTGAAGAACTTCATTCTAAAAATTTGAGAATCAATGTGATCACAAGGTCAAGACTATAACATATGATCAAGGAACTGGATTCAAAAACCAAATCCTTGACATATTTTGTGATGAAAAGGGTATTACAAGAAAATATAATGCTCCTAGGACTCCTTAACAAAATGGTGTTGTTGAGAGGAGAAACATGATACTTATTGAAGCTACAAGAACCATGTTGTCTAACTCTAAACTTCCATCACCGTTTGGGTCGAGGTAGTCAACACTGCTTGCTATATTCAAAACAGAGTTTTAGTAGTTAAGACTTCATGGTAAGACTCCTTGTGAGCTATGCCACAAAATGAACACACTCCTAATATGAAAGTTTCTAGTCATGATTGGTTCTTTGATCTTGATATAGTTATCAACTGTTTTAACAAGCCTTATGACAATGTTTCAAGATCTATAAATATTTTATCAATAGGAGATCCTGATCCAAGATTTGAGCTAAGAAGACCAAGCAAGAATACTACTTCAGCTTCAGGGGTAACTAACCCTATAGATGGAGTTCCTATCAACACAACCATGACAAATCTAGCTGATACATCTCAGGTGCCTACAAGTTCTAGCTCAGAGGCACAATGATGTAGGAGAAAATGGTGGTGGTGACAATGATCAAGAATTTCTTGATGTTGATAACCACCCCATGGAAGACTACATCAATGATGTCACATACTCATTGGATCAAGCTCTCTTGATAAGTGGCTGATATAGTGGGTAACACTTCATTGCCGGATATAAACTTTATAAATTTAGATTCGTCCAATCAACTTGCTATGATCCCTCAAATTAATATCCACAAGTCACACCCCACCACAAACATCGTTTGATATGTTGACACAGGGGTGAGAATAAGAGGACAAACCCATGGCAAAAAACTATCTATACTCTTGTTTCTTATCTCAGATAGAGCCAAAGAAGGTTGATGAGGCTTTGAAGGATGGAAGTTGGGTTGAAGCAATGCAAGAGGAGCTTCTTCAATTCAAATGACAAATGGTTTGGAACCTATGTCCTTTTCCTTAATGGAAGCCTACCATAGAAACCAAGTGGGTTTTTAGAATCAACAAGGATGATAGAAGACTTGACATCAAGAACAAGGCTAGACTAGTTGTTCAAGGATACACACAAGAAGATGGAATTGACTACACAGATGTTTTTGCTCCTGTGGCAAGACTTGAAGCTGTTAAGATATTCCTGGCTTTTATTGCATCCAAGGATTTCAAGGTCTACCAACTTGATGTAAAGTATGCTTTCTTATATGTGGTGGTTGATGAAGAGGTATATGTCAAATAACCACTTGGCTTTGTAGACCTAGATCATCCTGATTATAGGTTGCACCAAGCTCTAAGAAAGTGGTAAGAGACACTATCTTAGTATCTCTATCAGCATGGCTATAAGAGGGTACTATAGATAGTAATCTCTTCATCAAAGGAACAGAAATGACTTAATGCTAGTTCAAGTGTATGTAGATGACATTATCTTTGGTTCAACTAATCCAAAGCTCTGTAAAGACTTTGAGAGGCTGATGAAGAATAGATTTAAAATGAGTGTCATGGGGGAACTCAATTTCTTTCTAGGAATTTAAGTGAAGCAAGATGACAATGAAATCTTCATAAGTCAATCAAAGTATGTAAAAGACATACTTACAAGATTCAACATGATTAAAGGTAAGGTTGCAAAGACACCCATAGTTAGAAACCACTCCCGTGGACCTGATCTTTAGGAGGAGTGTGTAGATAAACACCTTTGCAGGGCTAAGATTGGGTCTCTTATGTACCTTATAGGAAACATGCCTCATATCATGTTTGCTATATGCATCTGTGCCAGATATCAAGCTAACCCCAAAATGTCACACCTGGTTGTTTTCAAAAGGATTCTTAGATATCTCAAAGGTACTCTTAAGCTAGGCCTTTGGTATCCAAACAATTCTTACTTCAATTTGTATGCTTATACAGATAGTGACTATGGTGGCTACAACATGACTAAAAAGTCTACATCTGGGAGTTGTCAATTCCTTGGTGGAAGCATGGGCTCATGGTAATGTAAGAAACAATCTTGTGTATCTACATCAACTACTAAAGATGAATACATTGTTGCTGCTAGTTATTGTGCTCAAGTGCTTTGGATTCAGAATCAGATGTTGGACTATGGATTTAACTTCAAGGAGACTCCAATCCAAATAGACAACAACAATGTTATCTCTATTATAGAGAATCCTATGCAACACTCAAGGACAAAACAAATCAATATCATGCATCATCTAATAAGAGATAATTTTGAAAAAGGAATTGATAAAACTAGTGAAAGTTAACACAAATTAACAATATGCAGATTTGTTCACGAAGGCTTTTGATGAGTAGAGATTTAAATATCTTCAATAAACTATTAACTTTGAGTAGATTTTCTTAAAACTTAATTCAAGACTATTTCTAAAACTTGTGTGTTCTAAATTGTCAAAACTATCACTTATATAAGCCCAGTTTACTTTGGAAGACACCTTTTCAAATGATATTCCTTAAATTCTGGAATTTTTAAACATATTTTCTTTTGGAAGACATTAAAATTGTTTTTAGAAGAATATTAAGTCTTCAAATTAGATAACTACTTATAAGAAATTTACCATCGGAATAAATTTTGATATATCTTCTAAAGCAAAAATATGCTTCAGAGTACTTAATGTGTTCGAAGGACAATTCTCTTCTAAAAGAAATTAAGTCTCAAAAGATTTATTCCCTTAAGAATAAAAATTCCAAGTTTTAATCTCTTCCGAAACCAAATGTGTCTTAAAAGAGAAAATACTCTAAGTATTTTTCTTCTGAAGAAAATTTCCATAAAGCTCTGGAGTATCTTCCGAAATTAAAATTGGCTTCGGAAGTTTTTATAACACTTTCGAAAGACAAAATACTTTTGGAAGACTTTCGACTTCCAAGATAACTACCTTTTTTGGCACATTTTTCAGAGGTGGGACCAACATTCAGATTTCAAAGTTTATTCTTTTACATTAACTTTGTCTCAAATCCATTTCATATATATACACCTAACGATTCCCCCTCTTTCACTATCTTCTTAATCTGCAAATTTTCTAACCTAAATTCACCCACAAATCACCTTTGTTCTTATCTTCCTT
This sequence comes from Flaveria bidentis, assembly GCA_018326385.1. Lineage (NCBI taxonomy): Eukaryota > Viridiplantae > Streptophyta > Magnoliopsida > Asterales > Asteraceae > Flaveria > Flaveria bidentis. The sequence goes on from BJCM01245539.1 coordinate 11,752, forward strand.
CACAACAAAGTTACATCATAATGGCCAACCTTGACCGCAGAAACCAACCTGATTTCTCCATGCACCTTCACAGGCAACATAATAAAGTTGGTCTGTTGAACTCTGAGAAAGATCCAGGTTTCTCAAAGGTATGTCGCTTTCTTATTCTGTCAAACTACTTCACCTCCATCACCATAGATCCTCCATTCTATGAGGATAAGCTATTTGAATTCTAGAGGACCTGTCAAGAGGTCACCATGGATGGGGAGAAGGCACTATCTGCCACATTTTAGGGGAGGACAATCATTATCACTCCAGCCTCCATAAACATTCTTCTCAGGCTAGACGATGTAGAAGGTGTTTTGTCCTTTCCTAAATCTAGTGTTAACTAGTCCTTTGGACGAAAGGGCTATAAAGGTGACTTCTCAGTCAAAACCTTTAGAAAAAAGAAGGTCTCCTCTCAGTGGAAGGACCTCCTCCATGTGATCATCCATAGTTCATCTAACAAACATGGTGGATGGGACTAAATTCCTAAAGATCTCTCGTTTATAGTTCATGGGATGCTTCAGGGGGTCAACTTCATGTATTCACAATTTGTATACACTTATTTGCTCGCAAACTTGTTCTCTTTATAATATTACATGTTCCCTAGATATGTCTAACATATTCTTAACTATGAATTGGGCTCATAGTTGAGGGGAACAAGTAATGTTCTAAAATTTGGACAGATGATGCCCGACATCCTTAAGACTATAAGAAAGCCTACTATGGGCTTCTCAAGGGCAGAAACAACCCTTGTCTAAAAAATGCTAGTGTTGAACCCACACCTTGTACTTCTCAACAACCCACATATCCACAAATAACCATCACCTACCAAAGAAAATCCAAACGAAGCCTTTCACAAGCTAGTCATCTTGTGTAGGCCTCCATATCAGCACCCATGTAGGAGGAAGTGGACACTAGAGCTCCTACTTCCCTTGAGGAGCAACCCACTCCCATCTCCCAATTATCAGCTCTTAGGTTCCTCATGCTTAGCCAGATGAGCTCACAATCCTAACAATCTTAAGTCTTCACTTAAAGTCTCAAAACTCTAATGACAAACTTTAGATGATACTTATCATCTCCTGCCTCTTACTCTAAACCAACCCCTTCCCATCCTAGAATCCTATGATGATAAAGACCTGGGCTTTAGTAAGTACCTTGAGTCTCTTTTCTCCACCCCTGCTTAAGAAGAGATAAGTACTCCTACCTCTCCTATGTATAGCCCATATCATCCACCTACAAGTGAGGTGGATCTCCCTAAACAAGTTCACGAGATCCATATGGAAGAGGCTTTCACTTCACCAAGTTATTACATCATTAAGACCTCAACTATGGTAACCAATCCCCTTAACACTTCACCTTAAGTTATCTGGTGTAGAGGAAATCCACCAGCCAAGAACAAAGTGTTGGTGATAAGGAAGAAGAGTTAGGTCCTATTCTCCTATCCCATCATGATTCTTCTAATGAAGATGAGAGGAATATGAAAGTAATGGTGCAAAAGCTAACTCAAACCTACACTTATTTAGTCTTTAAGAGTAGTAACTCGGAAACTCAAGTGACTACTTACAGAAAATGGTCCATAATTATCAACTTGAGATTTTTGATCTCAAGGAAAAAGTAGTTGGGAGACCTTTAAGGAGGACTCAACCAGGAACACAAGAACCTATGGATGTAATAAACTTAACCTGTAGTTGACCTATGTAAGAGGGTGATGCTACCAAAAAGGAGGAGCAAGTCCAAGCAATCATAGAGCTTGGGAGTTATTCATAGAATATGGACATTAAGGATTCACCACCCTCACTTGAAATTGTCCATACTTAGCAACCTAGTGTAGTCTACATTGATATGGACTCATTCATGTAATGTCTGTTTGAGGAGGGTACTTCAAGAGCTATCCCTACTATTGGAGCATAAATTGTCATATATAGTGTGTCCGTCTCTTGACGAATAGTCTAGGCTTAATGTAATACACCTGATTTGTTGTAAACACATGAAACTGGGTCATTTGCAAGAGTATATGCGAATGAGACTCAGTTGTACGACTGAGCCATGCTAATGGACCAGTCGTGCGACTGAGAGATGCGATTGGGCCATTCGTAAGACTGAACCATTCGTATGGTTCAGTCGTACGATTGAACCATACTCATGGCCCAATCGTACGAATAGGCCCAATCACATCTAATATGGGTTGAGGACTATAAATACTGGTTTCATTGTGTAGAGAGATTAAGGGTTTTGGGATAATGCCCGGGGCCTAGGTCTTGATCTCCTCTTGCCAAGAGTCATGATTCTTATGTTTAAACGAGCTTGTAATCATTAAGTTTTATCAATGAAACCATTGAATTATTATTTGTTATCTTGTTTGTCTCTTGGTTTTCTTTTTTCTTCCGTCAAGAACGCGCTCGAATGTCAACCGATCTAGTGACTTCACACCTACCCCATCTCATCACTCTAAGAATCCAATTATGGGATTAAGATATTACACTAATAGAAAAGCTCTGGTATCTCTAGATCTTAGGGGCAATAGGAAACCTTCAACTTCTCCAACCTGAAATTCTATAAGAGCACCTACCTGATTGACCTTCCACTTTCCAACCCAAGTCAAAACAGGCAAGTTGAAAGGTTAGCAGATAGGATTCAAGAAAGGGTTCTAGAAGAGTTCAAGTTTAGATCCAAATTATATAGACAGAGGCTAGCAGGTAAGACTATTGGTCAACTGGTTGTTAAGGTGGACCATATGATTATCTTAAAAGGGGAAGCCTTGACTGAAGGCCTAGTAGTTGAACTTATGAACCTTGATACGTGATCCTCTTTAACACCCATTACCCTCAGTGAGGCATTGACTGGTGAAGGTGCTTCACAACCTCTCTCTGGCCAGAGCTTGACTGCTAAATCAAGCAATAAATGCCAAAGCTCTCTCCACCTTGAGTCACCAAGGCCTATGAGTAATAAAAGGAAAATGAAACTCATTTTTGAGGAGATTGAGGAGAGTGTGTGTGTGTGTGTGAGAGAGAGAGAGAGAGAAGAAGAAGAAGAGGAAGCTAAGCGGAGATAGTTCAAGTGGGTTCCCAAGCTTCATAGAAGCTGCTATCAAGGTTTCCCCTAGGCTAAATACTCAAGATGATGAGTAGAGGCAGCCATGATAAACTACTTGGGGACCAAAAAATACAACGTAGATGAAATCATCTCTCTTCCCTTAGAGGAATTTAATGAACTGGTAGACATAGAGTTGTTAAAGGAGAAGAAGGAGACAGAGGATGCAGAGCAACTCCTCAAGGTCAAGGAAGAAAAAAGATGGAAAAGGCTCCATAGGCATGCTCTTACCCTCTCCCCAGTTCAAGAAAGCCCTGAGACAGAGGTTGTGGCAACTAAACGACCTCAAGTAGACAAAGAAATACATAGACAAACATGATTAGCTACCTGAGTGCCACAGGCCTCTATACAATAGGGTCCTTTTCCCTCTCCTTCTAAACCTGTGAGCGAAAAGGACCTAACTAAGAAAGACACAACAGAACAACCTGGTGCTGAAGAGCATTCTTCTCGGTTAAAGTCTTCAAAGAGGAGGAAATGCCATAGTAAGTGTCTCTAAGAAGAAGAAGAGTCAAATGCATCCATCTTTACATATCAGGATGAGTCAGAATATCCTAAGAAAGTACAAGAAAAGATTGTTCAACCAACTCCAACTTAAGCACAACCTCTTGCAGCTAGAAGACCCATCCTATCCTGGACCTTTACTACAAGTCCAGATAGATGGCGTGTCATCAAAGATCAAGGAGGTCAAGATGTCTATTTTTGGCTAGACATGCTTGATCTTCATTTACATGATCTCTATGACATGAGATGGTATTATCAGAGTCAGAGGGATCTTGACCAATTGATGAAGAAAGAAATGGTCTTGATCCTAATGAGGACAACCAATATCTGAATAATCTTCTCTGTTTTGGTAGCATCAGCCTAGGGGGAGTTAGTAAGGTTATACTTGAAAGGTTTATGCAACCAAAGCAACCAAAGAGCTTCCAACTTACATGCATGATGTATGTGGTATAAGCTACTTTGGAAGTTTTACACTCCTCATAGAAAATATTCTAAGTGTAAAATATTTTGAAGCCAAAGACCAAATCTTCAAAAGCCAAAGATAAAGTCTTCCGAAGCTTCAAAGACAAAGTCTTCAAAAACCAATTAAGTGAAGACTGATTTCTTCCAAGGACAGAGAAGACATGTTTTCTCTGATCAACTTTTGCATAAAGCTGACCTACTTTGCGCTACAACTCTGAAGACTCACCAACTTGTATAAGTTGGTGAAAGGTCCATGCTTTTGTAAACTATAGATTATGGTTTGGATTCTGTAACTTTCTACTTTGTACCTTTTATCCTTTTTGTAATAGATTAGGATGTGAGGTATGGCATGTCATAGTCACAAGTCAAAAGGCACTATGCTTTTTGACTGTACATTAATCTTGTTGTATAGATTAGTGTTTCCAGCTGGCTTTCAAAGTATAGCTGGCTGTAGGATGCGATATAAAGTATGTCGGCATCTTGTATTTTATCTTATGCTTTATAACACGTGTAATAGAATTTGAGAGCAATATACAATATTCTTAAAAACCATACTTAACTTATTCTTGTTCTTTTGTTCCTTCTCATTGTTTACTTATGTTCTTAATATCATCTTCTATAAAAACACGGTTTCCTATTTGATTTGTTAATTGTTATAACACTCTCTTTCTTGTGAAAATTGTTGTGTGACCATCCCTTAATCAGTCCTGCATTGATGATACAAGAATAATTAGGGGATAAACTTAAAATTAGTACAATTGTTCATGCTTTTGGAACTTTAAACAAAGCAATATTTTAAAAGTTCAAAGCAACTCCAAAATATTTTTTGGGTAGGTAACTCCCTTGTTTGCTCATATGTTTGAGGTCACCAAGCCTAAGGGTGGCGGTATGGAAACACCCACCATTACTGATCCCACACCCCACCATTACTGATCCCACACCTTGTAAATAAAAGCCTAAGCCACATGTACAAAAGCAAACCCCTACATCTTCTACTAAGAGGATGTAGACAACCAAATTACCTCCATACAAAAAAATAAGACTAGAAACAAGCGTCCTAGTCAAGTCAAAGCTATTATGCACACCCAAACAAATCTCACAGAAGAATGTTTCTCTTTCTTATTTAGAGCAAGACCAAACCACAACTGATAGCCCACAATTAAGTCCTTACACTCTATTGAAAAAACCAAAAGGGATACCAAAATTGCTCAAACCAAAAGGGATACCAAAATTGCTCAAACCAAAAGGGATACCAAAATTGCTCAGAAAACTTCTGAGGAAGAAGTCTTATTAGGAACTAGTTTACATCTTAGGGCTATTAGACTCAGCTACTCCATATAT